>MU173075.1:32981-74525 GCA_016695475.1 Suillus decipiens | reverse complement strand
GGAGCACAACGAGAGGCACCGACGAGACTCTGTGTTTGTCCACAGTTTTAGGCATCGACCCGGCGCCCTTTCTGAGCATCAAAGGCCTCCCAGACCAGGTTATCGACCGCAGGATGGAATTGTTCCTGCACTATATCCAGGAATTCCATCGTGGGATCATTTTCAACAGTTTACCGCGTTTGAAAAGGGATGGTTACCGATGGGCACCTCGCTCGTTGCTGGGCCACGCTGTTGGTGACATGGGAACGCAATACACTCTGGCAGATGTGAAGCATCCAGCTTATAAAGCTCTCTTGTATGAAGGTCGTCACGGTGTCGAGGGGTTAGTCGTACAACAGTACTCTGGTATGTGCCTGGAGTCTGTAGCAACCAGTCATCCCACCACCGTCGTCGTTGGAGATGGAGACGCACGCTATCGCGTCCAGCTCCTTCTGGACGAAAGTTCAGATTTTTCTGGTTGGAATCCCGCAGCCAAGTATAGTCTGGTTTTTTCAGAGATGCCTGGGACTGCCATGAACATGCCTCAGCAAGAACACCCAGTACTGGTTGATGTTGAGTCACCGGGCATACGACGGATTGGGACGATGGCTGTGCTGGGAACTCGCGTAGACCACGTTGATGACATTCCTATGGTCATTAGGATACGGTATGCGTGTCGAGCGTGGGTTACCATTGTAGAAGAAGACCAACGTTTCGATGTGAAGGGTAAGGTTTTGCCGGAAAAGTCAGTTCTTTGGTTTATGTTGTGAAAGGTGGAGAGTGCTGTAGATGTATACCTACTCCGGATACATATGTAGTAGATTTCTTTGTACTACTGTAGTATTTCGTTCATCACTGAAATCAAGTTCATCAGCAAACTGAGAAAAACCATCAACCAAAAAGACGCTGGCGTGTAAGGCCGGTTAGTGCCTTATATGGCTTGCAAACCCGAACAGAAAGGTAGAAGGAATACATGAGCTTGTAGCACATATGCAAGTAGTAGCAGAAATATGTGACATGTCTTGTACAGTCACTGACAGAAGTGCAGAGGTATGCATGAGATTGTAGCATGTATGTAAGTAGTAACAGATATGTACAAAATGTAAAGTTCCTCATCAGGGAAACGTAATTCGCTACCGAGTGCTACTGAGTGCTACGAAGTGCTACATAGCACTACGTAGCATAATCCAACCCGCTGATGCTACACAAAAAGTGCGAAGCCTGTACATACTACTGCGTGACAGTGATCAACAAGTATGCACGACCAAGATTAATCTGAATCCTGCATATGCACTCCATTCCTGTTCTCGTGACGATGGGCTTTGGATGTTGGAGTTCACGTGAGGGGAACAAATGGAGGCTATACTGTCATAATTATTGATACAATGCCAGGCATTGTAGAACAACAGTCATGCATAATTACCTAGGATCACCAACCCTCCACAAAGTATGCATACAAGGGAGAATCCCTTGAGGAAGCATACAGGTGGGAGGCCTTCTGGGACTTCTCCGGCGTCTCTGTGCACCCTAATTAGGATAAACCGAAATGGTTGCTCTAAAAATACAATCAAGGGAAATTCTCGGGCATCTCCGGGTACAATTAGGATGTACCAAAACTGTTGCTCTAAAAATACTAGATAGCCCCATGAGTCCGTGTGTCCCAAGAGTCCATGCATTGACTGCTCCAGTTCGGTATTTACTGGTTTGCCAGAAGTTTGGCAATTACTGTGAGCCAAGCCAGTGATTACTGACTCAGTCCAACTTGTTAGCCATGCAAACTAGTTTGAACCAAAAATGTATGAACCTTGGCTTGAACTGCTTTAAGCTGGCTTAAGCCAGTTCAGGCCAAAATGCACAAGCAGCAGTTGGGTGGCAGAATTGCTTTTCTTGTTGCCTCTCAGTTAGTTGATTTCACATTTTTTCTACTTAGGCTATCATATATACCATGGATAAGGTCCCTATTCAAGTTGATGGAAGGTTTAGGCTGGGAGACATGTTGGGGTCTGGCTCATATGATATGTCATTCCTATATTACTGACTACATGTTGATTCAGATTCAACATTCAGACCCCATTTAGCTGTTGTGTATTGCACACGGAATATCATCAAGAATAATGCAGTTGCCATCAAGCTTGAACCTATCAACCACTCATCTTCTGTGCAGCATGAATACCACATTTTGAAAAACCTTGAAGGTGGTATTGGGATTCCCCATGCCCTTTGGTTTGGTAGAGAGTTGGCATATCTGTCATATTCCATACATCCAATCTCAGATCTGATCTGATCTGATTGATCCTGCTTCTATCTGGACCACAGATCCAATCCGGATCACCCATCTGAGAAGCCCCAGCCTCTTGTGTTCTAAGTCCACTGTGCATACTTGCTTCTATCCCCTTTCAGTGATCTACCTGTACCAGTGTCCTGGCTGTGTATATTCCTGTCCTGCTTACTGATCTGTTACCTGTGCTCCATATCTGACTTGCATTTGCTGATCCGCTGCACATTTACTAATAGACTTCCATTATACTTTGTGCATAGCCCTCCGGTTCTGGACTCACTGATTATCCATACTATCTGCCTACAGTATATAAACTACATGTACAACTCTAGAGAACCTTAGTTTGAATATCATCTTAGATTCTGCTCATTCTGTTCATCCGAACCTGATCCTCTTCCAGCTCCAAGTATCTTCTGAGACTTAGGATTGATTCCTATAGTCTACATTTCTGACTCTACCTCAGGTAGCCTATATCTGTTAGTTTCTAGTACAGACCTCGTCCACTAATAGCCTTATACCTTGAATCCATCTGTGTGCTCTGGATACCCTCCAGATGTACTCTTTCCATCAATACATCTCAGATATACTTCAGACATGCCATATCCGATATCTTCAGACCTTCGGATCCACTATGCAAGCACTTCCAGATCCTTGGACGTAGATCACTCCTCTGAAATACAGGGTAGTACTTGGGAAAGGGGCACAGTGCATGAACTGAGGCCAAAGCCCTTCGGATCTCTCACCCATTGAGTATGGTCTTAACAGTATCACACTCTGGTTCTTGACCTGCTTGGGCCATCACTGCACTATATCTTCCTTACCAACAACCAAAAATTTAGCCTTGACACTGTTGTAAATCTAGGAGACCAGCTGGTCAGTCAGTGTGGATTGTCATTATATGTGCAGATTGCTAACTCCATTTCCCAGCTCTCACATCTTGAATACATTCATTCACATAACTATATCCATGGTGATATCAAACCACAGAATGTTGTGGTGGGCCTTGGTGATTTGAAGCACACTGCCTTCCTCATTGATTTTGGCACCATGAAGGAATTCTGGAACACATTGACCAGAGTCCATATACCATTTCACCAAGGTCAATGTCTTACTGGCACTCCTGCATTCACATCAATCAATGATCATTTAGGAGTTGAACTGGGTCATCATGATGATCTTGAGTCACTCACATACATGTTAATATACTGTTTGCAGGGCTCTCTTCCATGGTTAATGAGTGACCAAGAGAAGCTTTGCAGCTCTTCCATACTTGAGCACAAAGTGGACACTACCATTGAAGTTTTGTGTCAAGGAATTCCTGTCCAGTTTGCAACAATTCTCATTTACACACATGCTCTCGCATTCTCAGAGGACCCTGACTACAATCACCTCCATTCCTTGCTTCATGTACTTCATTCTACATCACCTGCTCCAGAAAGCATGCAGCTGGATTTCAGCAAGCCTGATGTGCCTATCACACATCCCCTTCCATGCTATGATAAACCCTGGGCAATCAAAACAGTGCCTCCAAGTCCATGCCCACCACTTCATAGATTGTCTCATGTGTCAGTAGTCTGTTTTATGTCCCCACTTTTGAACTGACATTATTGTAAGTTTACACCCACATAATAACCCCTCCCCATTGCATGCAACTGCTTCAACTCCATGTTGGAAAAAGGCCTGGTTCCTATATCATGACACCATTATTATATAGTGTTACTTGTTACTTGTACATACAACTGTGTATGCATACCATGTGAGCTAATGTACTATCATGATAGGTTTCATAGCAGCAGCAGGAGCCACAGCCTTTGAGTCTATTACTAATATCAAGATGGTATCTCATTTCTCCAACTCCCACGCACAATGTACCCTCTTATCTTTTAACATGCTCCAGGCTGCAGTGCAACTCAGCAAGGAGAGACTCATCATGACTTTCTGAAGAGTTATTAAGCCTGAAAATGGAGATCTGATTTTTGATTCTCTTGATCATTCAGTTACATGGTCACCCATGGCCCATGGGCCACAGTCACCCACTGCCTGCACAAGGACCTTTACCCAGTGTGCCATCCATTTTGCTGTGATCTAGAGAACCTCTAGGCCCTCTGCAGTCAAGTTGATACCTGTGGGTTTTTCCATTAGGAACTCACAATTGCTGCACATTGGTATGTTTGGGAGTTTCCCATGATGAAGACCTATATAGACAGGTAATTCTGTCATTAAATCCTTCACCACCACCACCATGCCTCCTCAACAGAAGAATGCTTCCTGGTTGCTCCCAGGGCTGCTCCTGCTCCCATTACTGCCACTCCTGCTCCCATTACTGCTGCTGCTGTTCCTGCTATTTCCACTGCAGCTTCTATTACCACCACTCCTTCTACTGCCACTCCTGCTGTTGCTCCCATTGCTGCTACAGTGAATGCAGCCATGCTTCAAAATCCTGCAAGACGTTATCAGCTTCCTGTCAGATTCAGAGATAATGGTTCAAGTCCCACTGCAGATGAAGGGGAATCCTTTCACCTTGAGAACATCTCAGGTGATGAGGAAGATGAAGTGGCCAACCCTCCTGCACTCACAGTTATGCCTGCTGCAGGCCCTGGTCCACTCCAGACTGTGATGAATACTGCCAGAACTGACACTCAGGCCACTAGTGGCCGAGCTAAACCACCTAGATCCTCTGCTGACATTCATTTCTTCTTCAGACAGGACCCTGTTACTCAGTCTAGGATTTGTATAGCCTGCGAGTGAGTATTGTATCCACAGTCTATTGTTCTTTCTAACATCATTTGCAAGAGAAATCCATGCTTGTGACAATACTCATGCTATTGTATCATACCTTGCTAGTACAGGCACTACAGGTTGTCATTCACACACATTTAATGAGCATACCATCATTTATTTGGAAGAGGCAGAGTGTCACCACTGGCACATCCATGCTTCATTGCATTTGAAGACATTTTTGGATGATGGCTGGATGATCATGACCTTGCATCAATGGCTCAAGGATCTGGCTTACACATTGGACTCACTCAGTACTCCCCCTAGTCCTAGCTCACTCACCAGTACCAGCCTGTCAGCTCCAGATGATGTACTGCCTAACTTTACTCTGGATGAAATGCATAAACAGATTGTGAAATTTATTATTGCTGATGATCAGGTGAGTCGATGCGCACTTTCTACATACTATAGTTAGTAATTATTTTCAGGCAATCAGTGTTATTGAATGCCCAGAATTTCGACACCTGATCCATCTTCTGCAGCCATCACTCAATGAGACTGATGTCTTTTATCAAACCAAAGTTCATGAATTGGTCATTGATGCTTTCCATGAGTACTTCAATGCTTTGAAGAAGGACCTTGCAGTAGGTCTACAGTTGTTGAGAGTCCTGCAAAGCATCTTATATCCTTCAGGCTGCTCTGGGAAAGGTCTTGTTCACATCAGACCTCTGGTCAGATTCTAACCTTTGCCCATTTATGGCTGTTACCACCCACTGGATCACTAGGGCAGACCATAGTTCAGTCCTTGTCTTGAATACAGTGTTGATAGCCTTCCATCATGTCCCAGGAAGTCACATGGGAGAATTACTAGCAGAAGTAATATTGCATCTTCTGGATCAGACCGGTGTGACCAAGAAGGTTAGTGTTTAATTGTGCTGTGTAGCATGCTCTAACTTTGTTTAGACTGGTCATTTACCTTGGACAATGCCCCCAACAACCAGGTTGCCATATGAGAGCTGTCGCAAAAACTTGAGTCATGGGGGATTGATTTCCCTCCCATTGACCACAGAATCCCATGTTTCTCCCACATCATCAATATATGTATGAAGCACATCGTTGATGACTACTATACAGCCGACTTTTCACTTGTGGCCAACCATTGGGTCATTGGCAATTGCACTATCATAAAAATGGAGTATATTGAGGCTGTAACAGGGAAAGCTATCAGCAGAATTAGGGATGTTGTGTGCACACTTTGCACATCTAACCAGTGATGTGATTCTTTTGGGGACACCATCATCACAGGTAACAAGAAGGAGTGGTTTCAAGATAACATGGGTGCAAAACTACAGCTCCCCATTGTTGAACTCCTGCTTGATGAGGCAACTCACTGGGACTCAGTCTATATCATGCTCAACCATTTGCAAACCCTTCACCAGGTAAGGCATCACCCACTAAACATCTGTCATGACTAATAGTTGCCCAGGCAATAAATTTATTCTTCGACTCTCCCACTTAACACTCTATCAACAAATTCAAACTGAGTTCAATGGAGTGGCAGTTCTTACAGGATGTTGAAGTAATCCTAGAGGTCAGTTTTAGTATATTCGAAATTCATGCTTCATCTGATTGTGTTATATCAGGCACCCCATGCTGCCCAACAATGCATGTCAGGCAAATGCACTCCTAAGCTGAGTGGTGCATTTCCAGCATTCAAAACATTTATTGAGTGCTGGAAGCTTTTGGCCCAACACATCCCACACTATGATCCTCTTGTCCAGATAGGTTTAAGTTGGGCTGACAAGAGGATGGGTGCCACAAATGTCTATGCAGTTGCTATGTGTGAGTCCATCAATATCTTTTAGTAATGTATCATTGCTCATGTTTGTGTTTATCAGTTGTTGATCCTAGCATCCAAATGTCATGGGTTCAGAGTTGTTGGGGGGAACAAATGAATAAAGATATAGATGAGCATATAATCCATCTGGTATGTCTACCAGACTAATAGCCATGCAACTTCAAAGGTCAAACTGATATTATCCTGTGTAGATGCATCAAAAGCAAGCTGAAAATGGCTCAGCATATGTAGGGTCTTCAGCCAATGAAGTAGTACTTCAACAACAACCATGCATGCTAGGCTCACACCTCTATGGACTACCTGATATCAATGTCCTGCCACATCACAACAGCAGTGTTCAAATAGTCGAGCAAGAGTTCAAGGCCTATACTACGGCTAATCTTGGCCCCAAGACAACAGACATACTTGCATTCTGGGAGGTGAGTGTCCTGTGTCTCCATATGTTATACCTTTTGTCATTGACCACAGGGTGTTGAACAGGTCACAGAGACATCATTTCTGACAATTTTTGGCATTGCAATGGACCATCTCCCAATACAGGCCTCTGCCATTCCATGTGAGCAAGTTTTTTCATCTAGTAGTGAAACTGACACAAAGAAATGTAATCGCATGAGCCCGGTCCTGATGGAGGCTCTGCAGGTGGTAAAGTTCCTCCTGAAAAAAGAGAGACTCAACTTTACCAAAGGTTGGGCAGCATTGCAGAAGGATATGGAGTATAATATGTTGCACAGACAACAGGAATCTAACACTCTTTTGACATTAACTAACAGTGGCATTACAGGTGATGTATGTGACACTCTTCTCAGAGCTATTGCAGAGGAGGAGTGTGATGACATTGATGATTCTCCTACTACCTATGAGCTATGATGTTTGCTTTCCCTACTTGATTTTTGTTTCTTGTTTGCCCTATCTTTACTTGTTCTAGCTGCCTGGCTGTTTGCAACTGTGAACTCGTTTATTTGCTCTTCCTTGACAGCCAGCACTTCATCTCGACAGGCCCAGTGTTCCATTGGTCTTTACAAGTACTGGCTAATCACCTACTCACACTTTGCAGTGTGCCAACACTCATCAAACATCGCAGATGTCTGTCCAAGCATCTTATCAGAGCTTGGGTCTCTCTGACTGTGTAGTGGTGATCGTCAGTGGTGCGCTGAACCTTGTGGTGTCAAAGAAATGCAATCTGGAGGCATGGTTCCCATTCCAAGGTGCATACAAAGAACTCATTTCCTACTCAAATTGCATGGATTATCATAAGTTGTATCTTCATCCATAAACTTTTCAAATTTGATCCATTTGATACCATAGTAGGGCAAGAGGGTGACTCTTCCAATGATGAGGAGGATGCTGACAATGGTCTGAGTGACCTATCATCTGATGTTTCATCAGAAAGCAGTGCTGAAAATACCCCCAGACACCAGGAACATTCATGATATGGTCTCAAAACTTGATGCTATTCTCAGGCTCGTATTTGACCACTTCAACAAATTGCATTCATCCATACCTACTGTCCTCATACTTTCTTCTCTCCCCCTTCCTATGCACAATCACAATGTGCAATCATGCGAGCCACATACCCTCCTTGCAATCCAATTCCACACTCTCCTAGCCATCTTTGACAGATCTATCCTCCACACTTTCAAGTCCCATTACACCCAGTTTCTCCTTTTCTGATATGCTTCCCTTCATCCTGAGTTCTGAGACCTTTTCCTGGGACTACTTGTCGACACTTGGTGATACTACAGAGAGCAGCTGGCTAGAAATTTGTTGTGGTCTCAAAGTGAAGGACCAGCAATGGAAGGTCTATGTCCACATGCTGAACATATGTGCACATCACACCCAGCCATCATTCCTAGAGCTGTTCAAGTGAGTAATCATTGGCACAATCATGTACAAACATTTTCTAATCCATATGGCTCTCCCTACAACAACTGCTTCTATTCCTACCTCCCCAACATCCTCAATGACCAATATCGCCACCTTGATCTCCACAGTATCTGACCTCCTCTTTCCTCTCCTCTCTCTCTTGCTCTCTCTCTTGCTCTCTCCCCTGCTCTTTCTCCTCTCCTCTCCTCTCCCCTCTCCTTTCCAATTCTCTGTCCTGTGGCTAGTCACTCAGTCATCTGTTGCTCTCATAAGTGTTGCGTGCAAACAGCACCACAGTACAACTAACACTTGCTTTAGTTTTTCATTGAACATTCATCAGACCACATACATTATCTTGGGGACCCATAGGTACTCAATATATGTTGATTGATGATGATTGTAGATCCAGTAGTAGTAGATTGCTATGATATTGATAGCTTGTTCAACATTGGCTGTAAGATGAAGTCAATATTCTATTTTTAGTAACTTATTCTTGGCTGGTGAGAGGGTGCTCATTGTCAATCCGATGGGCATCTTAGATTTTGTTGTGCAACTACCTTTGCTGGTCATGCTACTCAGATGCAGTGCTATTTTTCAAATCCTACCTGACCAATGCATTCACAAAAGGGATTCCCTTCCTCTTTGCTGACCTTAAGCTGCTGTACAGGGATTCAGACAAGCATCAAATAATTGAAGATACCATGGAAGAGTTTTGTGTGACCTTTGTGACCTCACCCCCTTCAACCAGTGATTCTGTTGAGCCAACAACCTACTTGTGGGCACTGCATCTCCTCACACAGCATTATTCCTATCTAGGGTGCCACAAACAGGCCTTGGAAATATTGGACATTGCAATAACCTATACTCCAACACTGCCAGAGCTCTATATGACACAGGCCCATGTGCTCAAATGGACAGGTGAGTAATGTGTTGCAGTTCATCATCCTCAGCTGATCATTAGATCTAGAAACAACTGCCTCAGACATTTCCTTCAAGAAAGTCATCAACAAGGCAAAAAAAGCTGCTCATAAGGGACAGCCTGAAGTAGATGGTGCAAACAGCAAAAAGGGTGAATCAACATGTTGTTCTGTAACCTTTGCATTGTCTTCTTTACACAGCCACATTCTTTCTGCAGCCACAGCTACCCAGTCTGAGGACAGAGGCCTTGAGTCCCCCCATCTGAGAGATGATGATCTAGAAGGTCTGAAACTGGTCTTGGCCAAGGACCCCCTTGAATGCATGGACAAATATTTGATAGGCCTATCAGAGCTTGTGCCACAAAATATGGACATTTGCTTTGTAATATATGATGTCACTATTCGACAAAGTAAGTTGAGTGTTGAAGTCTGGAGCCAGGGGGTAAATGTCTGATTTGGTGACAGAGAAATACCTGCAAGCTGTTAGGATGCTCATGTGTGCCCATTCACTGGATTCTGAACATCCTGATTTGCACTCATGGATAGCGCATCTGAGGAACACTGGTAAGATTGATTCCAACTTCATGCTTTTATCTGACTGGAGTCCCAGTCTCCTTTTTGCCTGAGCCAATTCCTGTGCCGGTCGGGCCAGTACTTGCTGAGTCCATTGCTTCACTGCTTCCAGGAGAGATTTCCCTTGAATTGTTCAACTCCCAGTACCTCTAGAAACACTCTTCATTGTCAATGGCTATTGTAGCACATGCTAAAGTTGTGCAAATATTGAAAGCACTGCAAGACAAGGTTGACTCCATATTATTCACAGTGCTGAAGGAGCCCATCCAACTTAATCACAAGGTCCATGTCCACCCCTTTCATCTGAACTACCAATTTACATACAATGGGCAGGCTGCATTTGCTGTGCTATGTTATCTTGAACTGATGCTCATACCTTTCATGGCTGATTTGCAATGCTGCAGAAACAATGTGCATGAAGAGTCTAATTCTGGTGCACCTTGGCCAGTGCAATGAGGGCATCAATCTCATAAAGGAATGCATGTGCAAGGACCTGTCTTTTCATATCTGCTGGCACATATGGGCACTCATCCAGAAGAGTGAACACAAATATGAGGATGTACTGAAGTTTTACGTCCAGGCATTGAAGTTTGATAAGGTGCATTTGTGTGGCAACTTATTTGTTCTGGAATGTCTCAGTGCTTGGATGAAGGACAACTTCAATATCCTGCAAGATACTGCTGTCCTTCAAATGCAGACATGTCAATTGGAGTTATTCAACATCAATGTCTCCGGCATCAACAGCAACACCCCCAGGTATGGAGAACTGTATGGCTCGTATCATTTCAGCTTTGTCTTCACCAGGTATCCCAAAACATGAGCCTGTGCCTTATATATATGATATTATTATTATGAATTATTATCATTCTACTAAAACTGGCTTGAGCTGGCTTGAAGACCTTAAATACAGCTCCATTGACTAGACCAGGCTACTAATTACTATAACTACATACATGGCCTGGATACCTACAGCTCCACTTGCAGCTAAAGCCAGCCACAAGCCAGAGCCATGGCAACACTATATGTTGCATATGGGTTCCCCCCAACATAATGCACAGTTCTATATATTTTTCTTGAAGAAATTTGAAGTATATCTCATCTGATGGCCAACTTATTGGTGCTGGAGGCTAGTTTTGTGCATATAAGGCTCACTCTAAAGGTCAGATCACCACAGAAAATTCTGGTATGATGGTTATACATGATGATATAATACTAAAACAAATTTCTCTGGGGCTGCATGCTTGTCAGGATCATCTGCAATAAAAGAAATATGCTCCAGACATGACAATCCACCCAGAGTGTTACATTGAGACTGTGTAAATCAAAACTCTGCAATGCTGAAGCATGGCACAAAGACACCAATGCCAAATTGAAGTCTCAAGCCCTGACAGCTGCTGCATGGTCAAGTCTAAACAGCTGCACCAGACCCAACAAGAAACAGTCCAGAAGGTCCATGCAAAGCTTTGGGAAGATTACTGAGCTGGTAATACACCAAACATCAGGAGAACAGCAGGGCAAGGGGACTCACTTCAGCTGCAAGTTTGCATGCTTGAGAGGCTGAGAAGGCAGCACATGCTGAGAAAGAAAGGCAGAAGGTGGAGGCAACACAGCAGCAGGAAGCTCAAGAAGCAGCTGCTCAAGCTATTTGCAATGCTCATGGTCCTACAGTAGTATTCAGCAGCTCTCTCAGCAGCAAGTAAAAAGCCAATCTTCTTGAATCTCTATGGTGCTTGAAACAATCCTGAATGTATTTCCTTGATTCAAGTGCAGCTTGATGGCTGCCCACAGCTGAAGGATGATCCAAAATTCACTGGCCTTTATGGCAATCTCCCTGGTGGGCAGAAACACACATACACAAGCATGGTTGACAAAAATGCTGCACTCAGGCCAGCTGAGTTATTGTTACATCCCACAATTTATTGTTGACTCAATGATTTGCAATTTTTAACAAGCTCATCATCCACTACTCCCCATTATGTGTTATGACTGGGGTGGGTCGCGACACGACTACTCAAAAGAGAGTGACAGTTGTTTGGTATCAGCATTGAAGTACAAAAGAGTACTTATGCTTCAATATAGACAATGAAGATAGTATAGTTGTAGAGAGGACTAGAATAGCTGAGTCAAATATAAGATCATGTTCAGACTAAGACCTTAGGAGTGCTAAGACTTAGAAGACAATTCAAGATGACTAGAGTTGCAAGGCTCTAGCGAAGGAAGTTCCAGGTAAAACCCAGTAAGATTAAAGTGAGAAATCTACAGATGATACACTGTGCTTAAATAGGCCAATATGTGTGCACAGACCAAGACTGAAACAAGTAGGTAAGTAGTAAGACAAATATGGAAAGCATGAATGTATGATGAGAGACAGAAACAAGAAAGGTAAAGGATGACATGGTAAAGCCACATAAGTACAATGACTGGTTCATAGATCATACTGTGAGATGAGTAGTCCATGGTCATACACATTATGTAATCAGAGTAAAAGGGGAAAATGTATAGGGGTACATATAACTGTAACATTATGTTCCTGTGCTATCAATGTTTGATCGCCCCTCAACTGTTTATTCTGGCATTGCACATACTTTACTTCCTCATGGACACCCATATCTCCCATCATCTCCCCAGCATCATGCACCTAATAATACACAGTATCATATGATTCTTTTCACAATTATCATATACCTGCACCAGCTCATTCAAGTGCACCTCATTTTTCACCTTAGTTACTCTACTAATTCTTACACACAGTCACATAATCAGTTCAATAGCATTGATTGTACATTTCTGCCACTTCATACAGATTGTTTTGAGTACCATTGCCTCTACTTAAGTCCCCAATGCACAACTTCATGCCAATACTGTGGAGTGCAAATAGGCATTGCAGCAGACATGTGACTTGGTGTGACAAAGTGCACAAACTCTAGGAAAAATGCACTTTTCTGCACAGTAACTCTCCACTGAACTCAACATGTTAAGTTTTGAGAAAAAAACTAGCAGATGTTGTACCCTATGGTTCACTCTATTGAACTGTCAAAGAATTAAGTTATTATGTCTGTGCATTGTGGAGTAATAGACATTGTGCCAAAAATGCGCAAACTCCTGTGGACATCTAGTACAATCAACACAGTAGCTAGAAATTCTTGGGCATCTCCATGTGCCCTAATTAGGATATATGGAACCACTGTGCTCTAAAAATACAGTCAACACAGTAGCTGAAAAATCTTGGGCATCTCCACATGTCCTAATTAGGATATGCTAAATCATTTACTCTAAAATATCCTGTTTTGCATGATCAGCTCATTCCAAACAGGATAGCATCCATTCTTGGGTCTTGCAGAGTTTGAATTAACCTTTTCCTTGAGTCAATACTAGTATATGATAGGTTTTGACTGCTTTTTCTGCTGTGCACTGTGTAGATAAGTTCTCTTTAATGAAATAAGACTTAAAGTTGCTAGCTGTATGGTGTGTCTTTGTTTTGATTTTGCTGTAGGTATGAGTGAACCAATATCATGTGATACCAGCATACTTACAGTTCAACAAGTCTTCACTGCACTGACCTGACCGATATCATGTGATCCCAGTGCAATCACATGATGCCAGCACACTTACAATTCAACAAGTCTCCTCACCACTCAGTGATGAGCCTTAACATTTAATATAGCAAGAAAACCAAGATGTATTCATATTCTCTGGCTCATTAAAATGATAAAACATATGAATTAGGTGATCACTACCAACACCACAACAAAAAGGACAAGAAACAGGGAAAGGTTGGTATCTGCTACTCAAGAAACTGACTTGCATGGCCTGAAGTGAGACAGAGATGTTATACTCCATCTAAGTGAACAAGCAAAGAAAGGAAAACTTACTTTCATACCCTTTTGTGAGTGCCAATATTATTGGCTTCTGCTAGATGTGTTGATGGCACATGTGTGCAACTGCTGTGTCGCACAGATTGATTCATGATGTCTTCAAGAGGCTCTGACATCCTTATGAGTGGCAAAGATGTAGCAGACACTAGTGCCTGAGAAGCCTTGGAGGTAGGAGGCATGGTAACTGCAGGAGGAAGTGGTGAAGATGTGACAGATGCTGGTGCCTGAGAAGCCTTAGAGGTAGGAGATGTGGTAATGGCAAGAAGAGATGCAGTAGCAGGATATGTAGTAATCATGGCAGGACCATATGGAGCAGCAGGAGACATTGTAGGGAGGGGTGGGGTCAGAGAGGGGGGAGAAGATATTTGAGTGGCCATAGAAGGAGATGACAGGGGAGAATCACAAAAGCTGTCATAAATAGAATTAATTTTACTCATATATGGCTGAGGATGAGGATGAGTTGTCTTCTTCATGCTGCCCAATCCAAGATGAGCCACAAAGCCATGAAGACAAGGAGGAGTGAGAAGTGGAAGTTGGCCAGGATAATTGTTATGAACTAGGTGTTACAATTGATGTACGCCCCTATTCATTTTCCTCACTCGCTTTGCTTATGTCACGATTACCTTAAATAGTTGTACTTCTACATGGTCAAGTGACCTTACCCTTGCAGTTGTATCTTCTCATGGTCAGATGACCATTAACATTTCTCCCACAGTCACTTGACTGTACGTTCTACTTTTCTCTAATGTTCTATCACATTCCATGGACTTCCATGACACGTCATGTTCTATAACGTTCCTATGACTTGTACATTCTATTAGTTTCCATCTGGTTCTATTGACTCATAGACCTGCCCTAAAGCTACCTACATACTTTAGTATTTAAAGGCCTTCCTGTACTTGTAGATTCCTCACTTGAATCTTACTGGGTTTTACCTGGAACATCCTTCGCTAGAGCCTCTCAACTCTAGTGTCTTTGTGAAGTCGTCTTCTAAGTCTTAGCACTCCTAAGTCTTAGTCTGAACACAATTATATTCGACTCAGCCAGTTTCATACTGCTCCCAGCACAAACCTGTCTTCATCGTCTGACAATGTCGCAGTCTTTTCTGCATAAAGTGTTGATATGTTAACGACTGCTGTTCTCTTTTGAACCATCGTTCAATGAGCCCATCCCAGTCATAACACTGGGATGGTTCTAACAAGCAGTTGCAAAAGAGCAAGGGTTTGCTATACTGGACTTGGCTAGTTGATTATAGAGTCATAATACAAGACTGGCTAAGTCAAGTATAAGTCACAACCCTTATAACCAATTGAGGCATGGGCAGAGACTAGGACTCAAACTAAGGTTATCGCAAGAGAAAGGGAAGCAGGTATGTGTTATGACTGGGATGGACTTGTTGAACGACAGTTCAAAAGAGAACAGTGGTCATTAATGTATCAACACTTTACATATAAAAGAATACGACGTTGTTAGACGACGTAGACAGGTTCGTGCTGTGAGGCAAGACGAAACTGGCTAAGTCGAATATAATCGTGTTCAGACTAAGACTTAGAAGACAACTTCACAATGACAACTAGAGTTGAGAGGCTCTAGCGAGAGATGTTCCAGGTAAAACCCAGTAAGATTCAAGTGAGGAATCTACAAGTACAGGAAAGCCTTTAAATACTAAAGTATGTATGGACTTTAGGGCAGGCTTGAGACTAAAGATAAGTGACAAGTAACTGCATATAGTATACAATGACATGAGTCAATAGAAGGTGATGGAACGTCGTAGAATGTACTCGTCAACAGAATGTCATAGAAGGATGACGTGTTCATAGAATGTCAGAGAACAAGACAGAATGAAATATGAACATACAGTCAAGTGACTGTGGGAGAAAGTCAAGGTCATATGACCATGTAAGAGTACAACCGATAAGGTAATAGTGACATAAGCAGGAGAAAATGAATAGGGGCATACAGCGATTGTAACAGTATGTCTTGGTTGCTACACTTGGTAGATACAAGAGATTTGAACTAAAGAACTACTATGGCAAAACTAGCTAACTATATAGGCATATTGAAACTGAGATACAAACCGAGTTTGAAACTACTAGCCAATCAGAAAATAGAAAAGGAAATCATATGATGTGGTGTTGTGACATCATATTCTAGAAGGTTCTGAGGTCACATGATTTGTCATGTGATACTATCTTATCTTATCTTATCTTATCTGATAGCATCATAAAAGACCTCTTCATCTTCATCAGGAATTTCAACTATAGAAGTGGATGTAGGCATTTCAATAGGGTTAGGATTTGTCTTAGCACTGGATTTAGATGCTTTAGGGAAATTGAGGAAAGAATAATGATTTGTGTGAGGAATTCATGACAGTATAACAAGATCAAAGGTTTGCTTTAGACTAAGGCTGTGGAGTGCTAAGACTTAGAGAATAATTTCAGATGACTAGAGATGCAGGGCTCTAGCAAAGGAAGTTCTAGGTAAAACCAAGTAAGATTAAAGTAAAGAACAAAGGTGGTATACACTATGCTTAAATAGGGTAGCTATATGTGCACAGACCGAGACTGCCTTATAAGGCATGGGAAGAATGTTGTGAGAAAGTAAGTGCATATCCTAAGAATGAAGGCAACTGTGGTACAGATGTGTTGAGATGTATGATATACAAAGTAAAGGATGACATAAGTGAAGACATAGTGAAGTACAAAGGGAAAATGAATGAGAGTACATACAACTGTAACAATAATGGGGTAGCATTGGGAGTGATGTTTGCCATGACTCAATATTATCTTCTGATGCAATCATGTACAGTATGTCATCAGACATCATAGAGTCAACTAAGGCCCCTGCCTCAGTGTTACAACTGGGGTTGATCACAAGACGACTACTCAAAAGAGAGTGATGGTCATTCGGTATCAGCATTGAAGTACACAAGAGTACTATGCTTCAATAGATAACGAAGGCAGTTGAGTTCTCATTGAGAGGACTAGACTGGCTGAGTCAAATATAATTGTACTCAGACTAAGACCTTAGGAGTGCTAAGACTTAGAAGACGATTCAAGATGACTTAAGTTGCAAAGCTCAAGTGAAGGAGATTTCAGGTAAAACCCAGTAAGATTAAAGTGAGGAAACTACAGACAATACACTGTGCTTAAATAGGCCAATATGTGCATACAGACCAAGACCATAACTAGTAAGTAAGTGATGGGACAGATGTAGAAGGCATGAGCATAAGATGATACAAGAAATCAAGAAAGGTAGAGGATGATGTGGCAGAGCCACATAGTTACAATGACTAGTTTGTAGACCTCATCATGAGACAGGTAGTCCATGGTAGTACACATTACATAATCAAGAGGCAAGAGAAAATGTATAGGGGTACATACGACTGTAACACTCAGCATCACCTTCATGAAGCATGTCATTGGACATCATAACAGGGTCCAGTGATGTGCTGAAGAGCCTCAGGGAGTTGTTGAATGACTGATCCTGGGAGAGTTGGTGGATCTGGTCAGGAATCATACTGTGTGCTGTGGAGGAAGCATGGAGGTATTGTGTAAGGGCTGCTGAATGCAGATTGATAATTGAGAAGTCTTCAGATGGTGTAGTGTGCAACACCTGAATGTACGCTGGTAGAGTAATGTCAGGTGGCACAGAGTTAGTGTTGGGTTGTGAGGGAACAACTTAGGTCACAAAAGCACCTTTTAGGAACATAGTAAATGGTTTGACCACACATGCATAATGATCTGGAAGTGCTTCACTAAAGCTGAGTGTTACAGTTGTACATGCCC
The DNA here is from genome assembly GCA_016695475.1 of Suillus decipiens. Lineage (NCBI taxonomy): Eukaryota > Fungi > Basidiomycota > Agaricomycetes > Boletales > Suillaceae > Suillus > Suillus decipiens. Next base: position 56,676 of record MU173075.1, on the reverse strand, counting down.
CTATTCATTTTCTCTATGTACTCTACCATGCTCCCACTTATGTCATCATTACCTTGTATAACTCATGTCTCAACACATCTGTACAATAGTTGCCTTCCTCATTAGGATACACATTTACATTCTTACATCTCTTTTCCCTTACCTGCCCTGAACTTCCAAAGCCTATAAAAGGCCTTTGTACAACACTTGTATTCTTTACTTTAATCTTACTGGGTTTTACCTGGAACTTCCTTTGCCAGAGCCTTGCAACTCTAGTCATCTGAATTGTCTTCTAAGTCTTAGCACTCCTAAGCCTTAGTCTGAACACAATCTCATATCCGACTCAGCCAGTCTAGTTCTCTCTTGAACTTAACTGACTTTGTCATCTACCAAACCCTTGACCCTATACTTGACTTAGCTAAGTCTTGTATAGCAAACCCTTGCTCTTTTGCAATGGTGATTGTTAAGACTGTACTCAATAGGTAAGAGATCCAAAGGGCTTTGGCCTCAGTTCATACACTGTGCCCCTTTCCTGAGTATTGCCCCTTATTTCAGAGGAGTGATATTTTTCTGAAGATCTGGAAGTGTTCATGTGATGGATCTGAAGGTCCAAAGGTATCAGATATGATACGTCCAAAGGGTATTCAGAACATACAGATGGATTCAAGATATAGACTAGTCTCAGATGAAGTCTGAACTAGAAACTAATGGATATGGACTACCGAAGGTAGAGTCGGAAATGTAGACTTTAAGAATCAATCCTAAGTCTTGGAAGATACTAGAGCTAGAAGAGGCTCAAGTTTGGGCTGACTCATCAGGATTGTGTAGGGCATCAAGTTCAGCCTTTGCTTTCTTAGCATGGTGCTCACACTCAGTTTTTGCCTCTAACTTGATTTTCTTCACATACTCTTCTCCATGAGCAATCATTGCCTTGGCTGCTTCTGTGCAAAGTCCAGACATGTGATTCTGTTGGGTATATTCACCATTTTTCAAGTGAGACTCAATCTCTTCTTTGACTGAGGTCCCAGACTGACACTCAGTGTGGATAAAGTGTTCAATGGGAGATGGTCCACATGGGTAGTCAGTAGAGGAGCCCATCAACTTTGTGATAGTTTTAGTGAATTGCATGACCCAAGCACATCCTGCAGCTGAGGCATTGCAGTAGAAGTAAGAACATAGTTGCTAGTATTTTGTATAAGCAAGTAAATATGAAATAATGATACAATACACTTACAGCCTTGTGCTGCTTAAGATGGCATCCTAAGGTAATGTGTTGCTCTTTTGAGAGCTGTTCTTTCATAAGGCCAATGCCTGTTTCATCCTTGAAGTGCACCATGGCTTCAGGCCAATTCATGAACCATTGAACATTTACCTCTGACAAGTACATAGAATCATTGCCCTACAGCTGACTCAATTGCAACCCATCCATCTTTTCTGACAGTCAAGTCAACTGTTCACACAACATCCATGAAGCTCCAGGCATCTGATTTGACTGATATTAACTGCAAATAAATGAAGTAAGTCTGCATTTAGCATGTACCTTGTGTTTTTTTATTCTTTACTCTGTTGTGACAGTCCAGCTAGCACTGGCCTTGCATAGGTCTATTTCCATTGTTGTCTAGCCCCTATACCACATAGCACAACCACCCCTAACCCTAATGCTATTGATATATACAGTTACTGAGGTTACTGCACCCTTGCCAGACTACTGTGCTGCAGTACTGAGACACATTCCACAAACCAATGCCCATTGAATGCCCATGCCATGCCAACTAGTTCCATTTGGTGCATAGGACATTCTCATCTACCACTGCTAATCCCATGGCAAGCTTTATTACATGTAGAATGCATGCTGCAGCACATGCAGCACCATTACATATTACTATGGCTAAGTCTTGTGTACTTGCTACTACTCTCACCTATCAATTCCACATACTTATGATGTATGATAAAAGACTGCTGACTTCTCCTCTGTTTGACACTCCCCTTCTACCATTCAGCAGTAGGAGAAGTCACTTACTATCATTTCTTATATCACATCACTCATTTTATGGGATTCCCATACTGCTACTGCTATCACTATACAAAATACATCTTCTTTGAAAACATATTATCTCTGAATTCTTCAATGGTCTTCACTGTTTCATCACTATCGATGCTATCATCACTATACTCATTGCTCTCATCACTATCCCTCAGCATACAGCTCTATCATAGTCATCAGCACTCACTATCACACTGCTCATCATTAGCACTACTCCCAGTACTATCAGTATCATCAGCATCACCAGTATCGATCATGCACAGCATGCTTTAGCATCAGCATCTGTGGTTATCATTGTGCTGTAAAGACTACAATCTAGCTAGGCTGATAGCAGATTACCACCTAAGCTAGTGTTAAGACTGTACTCAATATGTGAGAAATCCGAAGGGCTTTGGCCTCAGTTCGTGCACTGTGCCCCTTTCCCGAGTACTGCCCTTTACTTCCGAGGGATAACCTTCGTCCGAGTATTCCAGCTGCTCCAGTCACTCAGACTACTGTGGTTGGCATAGCTGCTGCAGTCCCTGTTGTGGCTCCTCCTGCTCTGGTTCCTCCCATCCCAGTCACCCTAACTGTTCCAGCTGCTCTGGTCACTCAGACCACCATGGTTGGCATAGCTGCTGCAGTACCTGTCATGGCTCCTCTGGCTCTGGTTCCTCCCACTCAGGCTGGTAGCAGTGGTAGTGCCACTGCTGGTACATCTGCTTCCACATGCTGGTATATTGTCACTATGGGACACGAAACTGGTGTCTTCCAAGGCTGGTATGTACCTTATGATTTGGCTTAATCAAACTTTTTAATAACATTACCAGGCACAATTTTTATCTGCTTGTTGGTGTTCTGGGTGCTTGCTTTGGATGCCACTCCTCTTTTTCTGCTGCTCAGACTGCATATTCTGAGGCTGTCTTGGATTATGGAGTCATGGAGGTGCTGCACTAGATGATATATAATAGCCTGTCATTGTGTACTATCTTACCATCTTGTTGTTTGCTTGGTCTTGAATTTAATTTGCATACTGCTCTATCATTTGTCACTCTCTCATTAGATTGCACTGGGATCATTGAATTGTGTTATCTATCTGCACCAAAACTTAGTTGAATAATAAATGTCCTGAATTTGTGGCTGTGACAGTATGAAATTTGGTGTTAAGCCCAAGTACTTTGTTTGGTCTTAAGGGTTTGAACTTCACCTTGAATGCACACCACTTTACTCCTCATTTTCAACATCACTCTATAGTCTCATGGGATAATGTCATAAGTCCTCGCCAGAACATCAAGCCACATGAAAATACTCTAAGCACATATATTATGTGGCATACTAGATGCCTTGAGGCAATGGAGGAGATGTGGACTAGAACTTATACAGGCAGCCAAAATCATAACAGATGTTGAGATCATGTCATTGCACTTCTCCAAGATGTGGATGAAAGAGGCTGGGATGTAGTTAGACCATGGTTCATGAGGAAGCTCATTCTCACCCACGATTGTGTGAAAGAAGCTGAGGTGCTGTCTACTTTGGTTGAAAATCTTGATGGACCTTGCACTCCACAGTTCAAAACAGAATGCTCATGTCCCCTTTGCTTTGCTTGTCTCTGGCTGACTTCAGAGGAGGAAATACTTTGTTTGATGGAACAAGGACAAGATGTCCTCAATAACACACACTTTGCTGATAAGTTAATATGGCAGGCAAGTTGATAGGTATTTACTGTGTACATTCATTAGTCACTACAGCTTCTGTAACTAGCACATTGCACTCTTTTTATTGGTAACATGGTCAAAGGGCTTCATGGGTGAAAACTCACCAGACTGGAGAAACAGTTCTATGAAGAAAATAGTGCTCCTGCTCAAGCTGCTCAGAATGCAGCTGGAAAATGCTTGTGAAATGTTGACAACAACCACAATCTTCATGCACACACCTCTGTTGATGTCACAAACATGGGCTGTCCTTCTATCAGAACTGTGTACTATCAAGCACCCAAAGTCAGGGCCCCCCCCCACGAGTGCCAAAGGCGCTCATGGGGGGTGGGGGCTACATTACCAACATGGTTAGAATGGTAGTTGCTGCAAGAATAGTTAAAGACTTGAAAGGTCCCTCCTACGACTGTAAGAAGGGGAAAGTTTGATGGTCTCATCAGCAAATCTTCAAAGGGTTTAAATAAGGGAGGACGGAAAAAATTAGTCAGCATTAGCTGTGGTTTACTAGTGTCATTATTTTTGTGAATGATGTCGCAATTTGTACATGGAGTCCCTACGGGATCCGTTTCCTATTGCCCTACACACTGTAAAAAAGGTTAATTATAACTTTACCTAAATCTAAAAGTATTCCCATGTCACAAGATGACAGCGGAGGTCCAAAAAGTATTTGTGGAGATTGAAGCTAAATCAATCAGTGACATACACAGGAAGAGGGATAAATCTAGATCCTTCCACCTAAGAGAGTCAGGTACTGGTAGGTAGTCTCTAAGAATGGCTAACCCTAAATAACCTCAATTAAGGGGCTACTTGACGTGAGACCAATCCTAAAGGAATCACCCCGTAGAACCTTCACATCAGCATGCCTTGTGGCCGGCTGGGGTCTTTTTCACACTGTGGACCTAACCCACGGCATCTAATTAAAGATAGACCTTCCTTTCCCATGTCACGTCGGGTCCAGACCCAGATAAATCCGGCTTACCTAAGACATGTTCCTGGGAAAACATCACATGACGGTCATGTGATAAATACTTTTCAGGGAAATATCATGCAACTCCAGGAATTCTAAAAAAAACCTTGTTTGATGCTGCGCAGCATCTTCCTTCAGGTCCACATCAGCTGGAAGAAATGTTCTTGCCACAAAGTCATCTTGACTGTGTATGATGGTGCTCCATGGAATGACTGCCTTGTCATTCCCAGAACAAAGTCCTGTGTGCATGTGTTCAATACATTCAGTGATTTTCTTATGAGAGACTCACAATAGTGCAATGTAAGGAAAGCCCTGACTATGGCCTTCTTCTCCTCCAGTTTTGTCTTGGTGATGTCCAGAAGCACCGGCATTCCATCCCCATCCACTTTGAGTTTAAAAGCTGGTTTTTGGATTCTTTTCCAACCTCCTTTCACATGTCGTCCTCTGTCCCATGCCCCAGCACCTATCATCATGACAATCAACACATTCCTCCTTGTATGCATAGTTCAATCACTCATCAAACTGTTCCTATGCATACTCCTGCCAAACAGTCTTGATGGCCTCCCAGTCCTTCATCTTCATGAAGCTGTCATCATCTCCTAAAGCCTCATTATCATCATGCCTGCATGATGTCTATTCAGACAGATCTGCCAGGACCAAAAAATTTCACTTACATCCCAAAAAGTACCTCTCCTTATTCATTCTTCCAAGCTGATAGCATGAACACTCTCATCCCACATTGCCTCCACATCTCTTTCAAGAAGTGCTCCATATATGCCAGGCCCTTCTTCTGAGTGACTTGTGCTTATACCTTGGGAGGTGAAAAGTTGTTCAACCATTCTTCTGCTATTTCTTTTGCCTTCTCCAGCTTGTCCTCATCCAATTCCACCATCACTCTCTTTACAGCTACCTGATAATGCTTGAACATCCTAGGAGCTCCTGGCTTTGCCCCAGACTCATCCTCAATCCTCTTCAGCACCTCTTCCCAGTTCTGCTGGTAGATCACCATCCTAGGAATCCATTTCCTCCCATACTTTATCATGTCCTTCCTCTCCTTCTTTTTCTTGTTATTGAATAGTCAAGTCTTGTACATCTGAGCATTGATGGATGAATGATATATCAACATGTTGGATTTTCAATATAAAAAGGATCAATCACCTGCTTCCGCTTTTTCAATTGTCCTAGGTTGATTTTCAGAGCAAACAACCTGGCTGCTCAAGCTATGGCAGTGAAAACTCCCCATTTTTCACTCCTTTTTGCAGAATTCCACTTAGGAAGGTAGCTCTTCAACTCTGCAATTTCCTTGTCTGTGAGCTTCTGTGTCTGTCATTGATGTGCCATATGTCTTCCTGAAGTTGAGTGAGTGGAATGTCCTGATTTTGCCATGGTGAATCAGAAGGGAAAATGGGCTGAGGTTAAGCAAGCTGGAAGTAAAGATGGTTACAAGTTGAACTTTGAGCAAAGCCTATCATTCAGTTGATCAACCTATATTGGACCACATGCCATTAATAGAAATGAATTGGTAATGAGCCAACCAGACTGCAAACATCATATTGGAATGAAAATTCTGTTGAACTTCCTGAGCTAATCCTTTGCCTGCAACATCAGAAAAAAAATGAAGATAGGTAGATGCAAGGGGCAGCAAAGGTAGGAAGATTTGGGCCAAGGTCCCACTTGCAAGCACCAGATGACATGCCTACAGGTCCATGCCTGACTCTCCTCCAGAATCACCAACACTTCAGCCTGTTGAGGCACCCCCTCCTTTGGATGACTTTCCTGACAATGCTTATGAGCAAGACCAAGGCTCATTTGAGCCATTGCAACTCCCAAGAACCATGGCAAGTTCATGTTTCATGTTGGAGTGTCATTAAAACTATAGCTAAGGATAATACATGCAGAGTCAAAATGACTACCTCAGGCAATGGCTGCCAAGGCAGGGATCATATCTACATCACCTCCTTGATAGAGAAGCTCCACCAAAAGACAGGAGATGTGTCATATGCAACTAGGATGGGGTCTACAAATGTCAAGATTATCTTGGGGAGCCACTCTACTGCACTGGCTGTTGCTGGAGTCAACATCATCACAATCCTTTTCACTGGATCAGTCAATGGAATGGTTGATTCTTTGAGCAGGGCTGTCTGGCTCATGTCAGACTAGTCATACACCTTGGTCATGATGGCAGACAATGTCTGGAACTCGCAGATAGGTGGAATTTGTTTGATGAAGAAGAACCTGAAGACCAGCTTGAACCTGAAGATCTACCATCTGTATCAGGACCTGAGTTCCAGCTGAAGGAGAATACCATGGTCATCATTGACAAGTCTGGAGTTCATCGCCTTGAGGTTTCATGCTGTTATTGTCCAAATGCTCTGAGTTCAGACATTCAAATGTTTTGAAATGGATTTTTTCCTGCATCCTTCAACAGGCCAAATACTGCCTTCACCTTCAGAGTCCTAGATGAATTTTTATTGGACAACCTTGAATGTGGTACCTCAGTGATGAACTATTACAGCAAGCTCTGGCAAATGACCTCAAGCATGTTTCTACACCTTATTCTGGTAATGCCATATCTGCATCTGAAAGAAATTATATTGACAAAGCACCTTGGAATGACCAATACAGAGAGCTTATGAGAGTTGCTTGACAGTGGAGGTAGTTGGAGACCATGAAATGGCATGAGTTTAGCCATCATTCTGATGACCCTAAAGCAGGAGATCTTGCATTATTTTGCCTGGCTTGTCCTCAGCCTGGGATTAACATATCCATATCAGGGGATGAATCCTCCAATGAGTGAGTCCCTTTCATTATATAAGCAAACTTTTTGATAATAAGAACTTCAAGCTGGAAATACACCTAGTCATTTGTGATGGATGGAAATTTCAAAGCTGAACATCTGCATCCCATCAAGCCACATGATGAAGTTTAGCTATCCAATGGGCTAGGATTCATGGTGGGAAAGGACAGGTATAAATTGCATCTTGCAGAGGCTTCTGACATGGTGGAAAAATTGAGCTGCAACAGTCACTGGGCCATAAATCAAGCAAATGCAGTTCAGCACAAGCTTGAGTCCATGGGTATCAGGGGGGTGGCATGTGCCCAACATGGTTGCTTCATCCCTCACTCAATGGTAGATTTTCAGAAAGGTAAAAGGCAAGCCAAAAATGCAGTTCCACTTTCTAGGGATAATCATGCATCACTTGCAGACAAATGAACATGGACTATGCACTTTGCCACACTGCCTGGCACAACATGGAAGGCATCACCAGGGTCATCACCTTCTATGATATCAACTATCAATACAACAAGCACTTTTGGAATGAGGTGGATCAAAGCCAATTTCTTGAAATTGTCCCAGAACTTACCATCATTCCCAGAATTGGGTTGTGGCATCTGCATGGCCATCAAGACAGCTGCTATGTGTAGTATGCATTGAATTTCATTGAAGGCATCGGCCAGATTGATGGAGAGATCATGGAGACCCTATGGGCACATCTGAATCTGATTTCCTCTGCTGCTTGAGGAATGTCATCCCTGCATTGACAAGAATGTCTTTATTATCAGATGAATGATTCTAATTTCTGCAAAATAATCTGCATAAAAAGGACTCTTTGCCAGAAATACAAGCTGGCTAAGAATGGCACCACTGAGAGTGGCAGGGCTTTTGACAGGCTTGATGAAGCAGCATCTGGCCATTTAAAGACAGAATGGTTAGCCAAAGAGAGGGTCACTCAGTCCAGCAGAATCAGGGATCCTGCAGTGATGGACTTATATGAGATTAATATCAAGAAGGATGAGTACATTCTTGGCCTCCTTGAAGGTCTAAATTCATTTTGCACTCAGCACCTAGCAAAAAGGAGATAGAGCTCAGACTTCTAGAGGATGTTAATACCTGTAATGCAGCACCCCCTTGCAGATCTGTTGCAATGTGGATATCCATGGGGTTGGCAATTGAAGAGGCTCAAATTGCATTGCTGATCAAGATTTGATGAATGGGAAGAAGGCTAACAGAGACACAGAGACTAGATATTGCCCAGCCATGAGATCACCTTCAAGGCCAAATAGATGGATTCACTTGGTCTGCTCTTACACATCTTGGAGAGGGATTCAATGCAGATGAAGATCCTGATGACTTCAACATAGATATTCTTGATGATCTTGAAGATGACCTGGCAGATTTTACTGAGACATCTGATATATGAACAAACACCCCTGAGCTCACCATAATTCCATTTCCATCAAACCTCAGGGTTGATCAATGCAGACTCTGTATGGCAGATGATGTGATTCTGCTGGAGATGTCACTTTGTAAAGGGCAGGCTAATGATGCCCTTCATAATCTCTGCATTCATTTGTGCAACAAGGCTATCCTGTTCTGAACAACAGTCAGGCAAGCCAAATCCCAAGCACTGAAAACTTGAGCTTGGTCCCAGGTGACATCTGTGCAGCAGGCAGTATGAAGTCAACCTGGGGGGTCTGAATCACTCATGGAATGAGGAATGTGAGTTCCAGCATGCTTGACATTTCCTGCTGTAACCTGACAGGACCCATCCAAAGTTTACTGAGTTCATTGGCTTTGGGCAAAGGCACTGCGGGATTGATGGAAGGAAGAAATAGAATTGGTAAAATTAGAGATGAATTGGAGATGCAACTTTTTCTTATGGAAAGCAGGCCAATGGGTGAGGTAACCAGATGCAGGAATCATTGGTGAAAGGTCTTCCTGGTCATGCATGCTACTCCAAAAGGCAATCCCACATGTATTCATTACTGGCACAAGATGCACAGGCAGCATTTCAAGCCCTGCAAACAGTATCAATAGATGTTGATGATGAATGAATTTGTTTTGCTAATGATTTGCAATACCAACTTCCACCCAAAACCTCAGTCCCAGGAATTGTCTGGGTCAGTCCACCCAAGCTTGACTCCCAGGAATTGTCTGGATCAGCCCATGTCTGAGTTTGAATTTCTTATCTGTCCATCAGTGACTGATATCTTCATATCTGAAACAACTGTCATTGTCATTGCCAGTGTCATAATCCTGCATTCACCATGTCTGTATCTGCTGCATCCACTACTCATACTGAGAATTCTGGTAATCATTACCAACCCCTCACCCTGGACATGGCAGATATTTCCTGTACATTGGAAATGGCTGCATCATAGATTTGTGCATGTATCTCCCAATATCAGAATGAGGCTGCCAATAGCAATGCTCCCTCTGCTGCCTGGATCATGCACTTCAAAGCTGGGCTGCAATGGGAGATCAGTGTAAGACTGGTGATCAATACTAATATTTCCAATAGACATTTGTTACCCCACTCCTGCAGTATGCAGCTGCAAGGCACATTATTTCTGTTGTTCCAACCCCAGTCGCTCATATCCTTGCTTTTTTTCCCATGCTCACCTGGAACACAGTTTCAGATGTCATTTTTTCATCCTACCTCTGTCAGTTTGATGATGCTGCAGTTCCAGGTCATCCCTCCCAGATTGTGTCCGACTATCATGCTCCATGGTGGATCAGAGACAACATAATCCCAAATGAACCATAGCAATGGAATCAGATAATGGCTGCCTGTGTGTTTCACTACCAGCATTGGGAGGTAAGCATGTTACACCATGTCCTTGAGTGATGACTCATCCATTTCAGTCTGGGATTGAGGATGATAGTTTGGTTCTTCCTGAGCAGGTGGATTACACTTCAGTTCTATCACTGATGGGACTCAGGTGTATTAGAGAACACCTGGTTGCATTACATAAGGAGCAAAGTCAGGGCATCCATGAGAAGACGGCAGAGGTGGAGGAATACTGAATCCTGAATGAATCCTGAATACCAAGTACTGAATACTGAGTACCAAACACCAAGTACCAAACACTGAGTACCAAGTACCAAGTACTGAATACCAAATACCAAACACTGAGTACCAAATGCCGAATACCAAGTACTGAGTACCAAATACTGAATATTGAGTGCTGAACACTGAATACCAAATGCCAAGTACCAAGTACCAAATGCTGAGTACTAAGTACTGAACACCGAGTACCAAGTACCAAATGCCAAATACCAAGTACTGAGTACTGAATATAAAGTGCCAAACACTGAATGCTGAATGCTAAGTACCAAGTACCAAATGCTGAATACCAAGTACTAAGTATTGAGTGCTGAGTACAAAATACTGAGTAACAAGCACCAAATACCAACTATCAAGTGCTGAACACCAAATACTGAATGCCCAGTACCAAGTACCAAATGCCAAATACCAAGTACTAAGTATTGAGTACCAAGTGCCAAATGCCAAATACCAAACATTGAGTACTGAATGCCAAATACTGATCACTGAGTGCTAAATACCAAATATCAAGTGCCAAACACTGAATACCAAATGCCAAGTACCAAGTACCAAATGCCAAATACTGAGTACTAAGTATTGAGTACCAAGTACCAAACACCAAGGACCAAGTACTGAATGCCAAATACCCAGTACTGAGTACCAAATACCAAATACCAAGTGCCAAACACTGAATACTGAATACAAATACTGAGTACTGAATGCTGAATATTGAATGCCAAGTATATTCCAGAGTATATACTAATAAGTCTAACTACACTTTCTACTTTGATCACTCACAGCTAGGTGAATGTGTCACATTGACCCTAGCCCATCCACATGAGGGAACCTCTGCATAGATATGAACAGAGTCTCTCATACACCATGCCTATGCAATCTGATCCCCTTCCACTGCATGAACCCCATGTCTTACAATCTTCTCCAAAAACCCCAGTGTACATTCAGAATTGTACATGAACTCCAGTTGAAGGCTTGGCATATTCATCCAAGCATTAGAACAGTTCCCTACTGTAGTGAGAATATTGAAGCATTCCAGAATGGATAAGTGATCTTGATGATTGAGGGTTTCTCAATTGGCTATGATGGAGAGGGTGTTAAACATGAATACCCAGTACTGGAGGGTCTCTGATATCTTGGGCAGTTCCTTGCTTTCTGCCTTTTTTCCAAGGCTTAAAAAGGTTCACAACCCTGCCCAGTACTGCTCTGGATGCATCACCCAGAGTGCCACTGATGTAATTGCTGCTGGCCTTGCTATGGATTTGAGTATTGTCTCAGCAGATGGTCCCTTCAAAGATGCAGATACCTCCAGATCTTACATGTGCAATGGGGATTCGTCAGTTTCACTACCAAAACCACCATTTCATCACATCCTACCTCATGCCCCTGTTGAAACCATGCCAGAGATAAATTTATGCATACAGGAGTTAAGCCTACATTTTCCAAGCTGTTTTTGAACCACTCCTTATTAGTCTGCCAATTGCTATCAGCCTTTACACTTTTTTCAAGGCTTGAAGCAAGAAGCAAGAAGCAAGAAGCTTGGAGGCTGCACACATTTTCTTCTGTAGGTACCATTTTATATTCAATATCCATCAAATAACAATATATACTACACACCTGGGTGGCATTGGTCAGGGCATCTGGGAGGTACCATATATATCAAGGATTGTAGTGGGTTTGTCAATCAACATTGTACCCTCATGACCAGGAGGACACCTCTCAATCAACCTCTCCTCTCTCTCTTCATTATGCCCAGTGTCCTTTGTGGATATCAATTTGCTATATCTTGCAATATCCACCTGCATCTGAACTGTCATGAAGGAATTTGAATGATCAAATCAATTTCCTGGATCTGCAGGAAGACTCACTGGGTTTTTTATATGCCTTGATGAGCACATCAACCAAGCAATCACATGCCATCACCAGATCAGTGTCTAGGTGAGGAGAAGGTATGACTGGGTCTCCTCCTGTCTTCTCTGCATTGAATTTCTGTTTGGTATGTTCACATGCCTCCTGAGTGACAATCAGGGCCCAAGTCCTCCATAAAGTTATTTGATCTTCAGAAGAGGAAGAAACATTCATGATGGAGTTGATGGGAAATCAGACCCTGAATCCTGGACATCCTGACTTTGCTGTTAAAGTGGGTGGAGATAGTGAGGATCAGATAAGGGAGCCCTTGGATCATGTAAGCTTTCAAAGATTTATTATCATCCATTGCTTAATGAAATAGCAGATAATTTCAAGTGTCCTGGATATCAGATATTCCCTTCTCAAGACCTGGGTCTCAGTGTGCCAGTCAAACTTGCAATAGGCTTGTATGACCCCATTATCATATAGGTATCAAGCCCAAGGTATTCCACTATCATTATCCATATCCCTGTTAAGACTGTACTCAATAGGTGAGAGATCCAAAGGGCTTTGGCCTCAGTTCATACACTGTGCCCCTTCCCCAAGTACTATCCTTTATTTTAGAGGAGTAATATATGTCCAAGGATCCAGAAGTGCTTGCATAGTGGATCTGAGGGTCTGAAGGATATCTGAAAATGTATGGATGGAAAGAGTACATCTGAAGGGTATCCAGAGTGCACAGATGGATTCAAGGTATAAGGCTAGTAGCGGATGAGGTCTGTACTAGAAGCTAACAGATATAGACTACCAAAGGTAGAGTTGGAAGTGTAGACTGTAGAAATCAATCCTAAGTCTCAGAAGATACTTAGAGCTAGAAGAGGATCAAGTTCAGATGAATGGAATGAGCAGAATCTAAGATGATATTCAAACTAAGGTTCTCTATAGTTGTACATGCAGTTTATATACTGTAGGTAGATAGTACAGATAATCAGCGAGTCTAGGACCAGAGGGCTATGCACAAAGTATAATGGAAGTCTATTAGTAAATGTGCAGCAGATCAGCAAACACAAGTCAGATATAAAGCACAAGTAACAGATCAGTAAGCAGGACAGGAATATACACAGCCAGGACACTGGTACAAGCAGGTCACCAAAAGGAAATAGAAGCAAGTATGCACAGTGGACTTAGAACACAAGAAGCTAGGGGTTTCGGATGGGTGATCTGGATCAGATCTGTGGTCCAGATAGAAGCAGGATTGATCAGATCAGATCTGAGATCAGATGTCTGGAATATGACAATCCCTCAGCCTCTCTGTCTCTTACTGAGCCTATTTTCCATGCATTACCCTATCTCTGGCTCTGTTCTGAGCTCTGACAGCCTCATTGCTGCTTAGCAGCCACCCTATGGCAACTTTCCTGCACTGCATGCAGCTCCCATGACTTGCTGAGACCCATTAGGCAACCTAAAGGCTCAAGAATTCTATTCCATCCCATGTCCACCTAGCCATGCTGGTATGTAAATTTCCTTGCCTTATGTTTTGTAACATGTAGTACATCCTTATTACACTACTGCATGGTTTTCCTATCTCTTCTGTCTCAATCGCTATTACTTAGGTATATAAATTCCTACCTACTGAAACTAATACTTTACTAACCTTCTACTGTATACTCAGTAGGAGAAGTCACTATTACCTTTTGGTATAGTTATCAATCCTTATACAAAATAACAATCATTATCAAAAATCATAATAAATCCTTATCCCGCTGCATGCAATACCTTCGCTATACTGCTATACCATTCTACTGCTGCTTAGTAATATTTTCCCATGCTACATGCAGCTTTGGCATACATCATGCTACCCTTGGAGACCATCTCAGCAAATTTGGCAACTTTCTCACTATCATCGGCCCCTATCATGCTATATTAGGCAACTTGGGCTATATTCAATTAGCATCCCCCTTGGGTCAAATGTTCTTGCACTGCAAGTATAGCAGCTAGGCAAGCACTCGACATATACTAGTCTAGGTGTTAGTCTGCTATCACTCTAGCTAGATTGTAGTCTTTACATCAGAACTCGGTATGCTTCTGGAACTCAGTATGCTTCATTCAAATTTTGGTAGTTGGAACCTCTGGTTGGCATCTCATAGTGCAATGCAAGCTTTGCATACTAATTTCTACATGCTACAGGACAATTTGAGTGCCATGAATGTCCATGTCAAGAGAGCACCTGCTTCCACTGACACTCAGTATGCTTTACCTGAATTTCAGTAGTCAGAACCTCTGGCTGGTGTCTCAGGGCAATGCAAGCTTTGCATGCTGGCTTCCACATGCCATAAGACAATTGAAGTATCATTATTATCCATGTAAAGAGAGCACCTGCTTCTGCTGAAACTTGGTATGCTTCACCCAAATTTTGGCAGTTGGAACCTCCAGCTGGCATCTCAGGGCAATGCAAACTTCACATGCCAGTTTTCACATTCTGCAAATCAACTCAGTGACTTTTAATTATTACATCCTCCAATTTGGATAATATACAACTACTACAGTGGATTATGCACCTGGGCCTACTAGTATATGTCAAAAGCTTGCCTAGCTGCTATACTTATAGAACAAGAATATTCGACCCAAGGGATCTGCTGTCTACTGAGGTAAAAGAAAGTGCACACTATATGGGACATGAAAGTCTGAAGCTCTATAGTTAAGTCTGAAGGCTATATGGGATGTCTGAAACACGGGAATTTTGGGTCCATGGGTCAGTGATGGCGGAAAGAGTGACAAGTGAGTACAAGTACTTGAAGTCATTGTATATGTCTAGGGAGGGTTGATATAATAATGGGATAGGAGTTTTGCTCAAAGATAATGAATGACAATAGTATTGCCTGCCTATGGCTTGTTAGACAGGGACTAAGTATCTGGGGCAATCCTCCTTCTACAGGATGGTATGGAATAGTGTCTACTGGTCCCTTATAACATGCTACATGAAAGTCTGGAGTACTATAGGTAAAACTAGGCAAGTCCACTTTGGGTCTGAAATTCTATGTAATAAGCCATGAGGTACTGTGGCTTGTGAGAATACATGTAATAACACTACACAATGCATCAGGAATGGAAATATCAATGACTATGCCCCAGTGAGGCTAGCTAGGACTGGACTGGACATGGGAAGGACAAGTACAAAGGTTTCTGAAGCATGGGAATCTCAGAAACTGCATGTCTAAGGGTCTGAAACATTGGAAATGATGGGGTTTGATGTAAACTGCTTCAGATATGATGGGGTTTGGTGTAAACTTTGTAAAAATGACTATTGACAGATCACAGAATGTTTGACTGTCACACCAACTTTATTGATCAAGGTTATCTTCATAGCAAGGATTATAGTAGTTATGATCATGAAGGAATTTGTCATCATCTTCTGCATTCCCTCCAAGCATATAAGCTGCTTCTTCTGCTGCTTGGTAGCATCATCAAAGGTCTTCTCTGTCTTTATTGGACTTGTCCAATTTGGTCTTCCATTCTTTCAAGGCATCATATAATGTATCATCATGGTAAGTTAACTTGAACAGGATAGGTGCAATGCATTGATAATGCAGGCAGTTAGTGTAGTGATGTCTTAGATTAGTGCAGATGTGGCACTTCATATTTTTGTTTGGATTAAGGTTGGACTGACAAAGTGGAGACAGGGTGGGAATGTGTTTTGGACTGATAGAACACACACACTTCTTTCCTTTGGATTCATGTTGTCATTTAATAGGAATGACTTTAGCAGGCAAAGAGGATTCTGGTAAAAGTGCAATGTCATTGTTGACTTGTTCTGCAACCACAATTAACTCTGCTGGCTCAGAGGAGGAAGTTTGACCAAGTATTTCAACTAACACTTGCCCAGAGGAGGTGGAGCTGAGTGCTTTGGCTATGAATGTCATAGTGGGGATGAGGTCATCAGGGATAACTTGAGGGGAATGAATATTGAATTCTCTCAATTTAGGTCCTAATCCAACAAGGTCCTCCAGTTTCATTCCTAATGCATGAGCCATGTTGACTTGTTCTTGAGAACATGAATCATACAGCCAATTGGGGTGCTCCACAATGAAAGAAGCAGATGGAAGCTTTTCTTCCACCATACATTTAAGGAGTTGTTATGCCTTGGGGTTGTGCACTACTTTGTCATGGATTTCTTGGATAATGGTTGTGGTAGTATTCTGAAGACTAGCCAGTAGGCCACCAAGGGCAGTAACATGAGTAAAAGGGTTTGGATAGGAGGTGGTAAGTGATGTAGTTGGTACTGAATCTTTTTGCAGAGAGGGAGGGCGAGCAATGCCTGCTCAACATTTGGCAAATAATATAAATAGCTTCTTCAATGCACATCATAAAAGAGTCAGGCAGCAACAGCAGGCTATAAGAATAAATGTGTGCTTGACATTGTAGGAGTTGCTGCTGGATATAAGGTCACTAACCCTGGTAGCAATTCTGCCCATGAGGGCAGTGGTACAGATGATGTTGATGACAAGTTTGGGGATGAAGGCATCTTGCCTTTGGAGGATGTTGTCAATCTCAATGACATGTCCCTCACACAACAAGGCTGATTTGATATATGGTGTTCCATTGATGTCTCTGATAATGTTTCCATAGTTTTCTGATTTTTGTTCAAGGGAGGTGGTAACAGGTGTGATGTAAGCAGGCATGCTATCTATCAGTGGAGAAGTAGTTGCAAATTATTGAAGTCCTGAGTATGGATGGGGATGGTTAAAGACCATGTCATTTCTTATAAGCATTCAGGATTTGAGTGGAGTTCTTTAAATTGTCTTCTGAGAACCATTCATTATCTCCAGAAGAGTATCCTTTCCATGTCACAAGGTATCTTCAGTGTTTTCTGATGCCTTTGTGAGAAATGATGGCTTCTACTTCATACTCTTCTTCTTCTTTGATAATATCAGGTGGGGGTTCTAGGAAGTTTGGTCCATGTATGTTATTTTCACTATAGGATGATAAGACAGAAGCATGGAATACAGGGTGAATCTTTTATTGTGAAGGAAGGTGGAGTTTAAATGTGATTGGTGATAGGATTTCAATGATAGGGAATGGTCTATATCATTTTAGTGTGAGCTTCTGAGATAGGAGTTTCAGTCTAAGATTAGCCACTGATGACCAAACCTTATCTCTAATTTTCCATGGAGTATATTTTCACCCTGTGATCATTCTTCCATTTTCTGCATGGCAATGGCTTCTTCTCTAATTTTCTGTAGAGAACATATTCATTCTTCTATCAGTCTGAGAGTGATAAGCAGTGGATGGGGCAATAGTATAATCAAGAAGTTCAGTGAGTTCTTCTGAGAAATGCAATAGGAACTATGGTCCATGATTACTTTGTCATGGAGACCAAAATGTTGGTAGACATGTTTCAAAAATAGTTTGGCAATTCCTTCAGAGGTGATCATCTTCAGACAAAGAGTAATAATTACCCCCTTCATAAGCACATGACACTGTCAAAACCACTACTAACAGGGAGATCAGTAACAAGGTCAATGGAGACCTGAGAAAAGGGGCAAGTGGTGGAGGAAGGGATGGGGACAAGCAGAGGGCAAACAGGGTGCATATCCACTTTCATCTGCTGACAAAGGGTGCAACCCTCAACATACTTCCAAATATAGGCTCCCATAGAGGGCCACCAGGCTTCCTGCTTAACTAATTCTTCTGTCTTAAAGCAGTGATGCAAGTCAATCTAACCTGAGCAGTAGTGACTACCACCTAGGTTAGTATATGAGTCTAGTACTCTGCCTAGCTGCTACACTTACAAGCAAGAGCATTCAACCCTAAAGGGATCTGCTGTCTACTAAAGTAAAAGAAAGTGTGCACTATAATGGACACAAAAGTCTAAAGCTCTACAGTCAAGTCCAATGATTCTATGTGATGTCTGAAGTGCAGGAATTTTGAGTCTAAGAGTCAGTAGTAGCAGAGAGGGTAACAAAAGAGTGCAAGTACTTGGGGTTGTTGTTGTCATATACCAGATTCTACACCCAAATTCCACTACAATATCCTGTCCAAATCCATATATCCAGACATATCCACCTAATCCCCACCAATCCAGTTCAACACATCTGACCTACACTGGTCTGATCTGATCCATGTCCATATCTTATCCTTGTCCATATCCAAAACTATTTCCACACACCTGCACATTACCCCTTTTAGGATATACCTGTGCCTCTGGCTTTTGGTTATCTCTGCCTCTATCTTGATAAGTCCTTCCATGCAAGTTTTATCTCCATGTTCATAGCCTTGTGTTCTATTGTACTTACTATTATGTTTTCTGTATACTTTAGACATAGCCTCAGACTATGCTTACTTACCTTCTGGCATGCTACCTACAGTATATAAACTCATAGTACAACTCCTACAGACCTCAGTCTGATCATTGCTTGTATTCATACTTATTCTCCTGTCTATATAACTCTGTTTCTGTTCTCACTTGGGCTTTGGCCCTTGTAAGTCTCTGGCTCTAGACTATGGAAGTACTCACTAGTCCAGAGCCTTGACCCTCTGTTATATAATCGCTTTTGGACTTCATCCAATTGCAATTCAAGTCTGTCATCCATTTCACCTTCAGCTCTATCTGCAGTAGTCTTACTCTGTTTGTTTCTACTTCAGACCTTATCTGAAGTAGTCCATACTATCTCTACATCACATACAGACCTACTCTTCCATAGTAGTCATACCCTCCCCTTAGATCCACAGAATTCCACTCCTCCACCCATCCATCTGTCCATCTGTCCATTCATCTGACACTCTACTACTCCTACCTTTGAACCTTTGGACCACCTTTGGACCTTCCTACTGTACCTTCAGATCATTGGACCATTAGACCCCTGGTCCTATGGTCCTGTTCTATCCTATCATCCAGCTTCTGTGGATCATCCTTCACCTATTCTATTCTGGACTTCATTCAAGTAGTCTTACCATTATTTCCTGCCATCCAAAAATAGTTCTGGCACATTCTGGCACTCATCTGGAAGTCCTTTGGAGCTCTATTGAGCTATCCTACCCTAGAGTTCATCTGAACTCCATCTGGACATTACCAGAACTCCCCCTAGGACTTCATCCAAAATTAAGAGGCAATACTCAGGTAAGGGGCACAGTATACAAGCTAAGGCCAAAGCCCTTTTATGATCTGTTAACCCTCCAAGCACAGTTCTAACAGTTGTATATAATTTAGGAGGGTTGATATAATGATTGGGATGGAGTTTTGGTCAAGGATAATGAAGGACTATATTATTGCCTGCCTATGGCTTGTTAGACAGGGACCAAGTATCTGGGGTGATCCCCCTTCTACAAGATAGTATGGAAAGGTGGTCTACTGGTCCCTTATAACATGCTACATGAAAGTCTGGAGTACTATAGGCAAAACTAGATGAGTCTGCTTTGGGTCTGAAATTCTATGTAATAAGCCATGAGGTACTGCAGCTTGTGAGAATACATGTAATAACACTGTACAATGTATCAGAAATGGAAATATCAATGACTATGTACCAGTGGGGCTAGCTAGGACTGAACTGGACATAGGGAGGATGAGTGCAATGATGTCCAAAGCACAGAAATCTCAGAAACTGCAGGTTCATAGGTCCAAAATGTTGGAGATGATGGACTTTGGTGTAAACTGCTTTGGAGATGATGGAGTTTGGACATACTTTGTAGAAATGACTATTGACAGGTTACAGAATGTTTGACCATCACAGTGGCCCAGATGACTGGCAGTGGCATGATCATGATAATGGCAAAGAATATCAGCACAATGAGCTGGTGGGATGTAGGCACAATCATGGAAGTAAAGGATACCATTGTCAATCTTCCAATCAGAGAGAGCAGATTTCATGGGGGGAAGGCATATGCCATCTAATGCATCTGATAGACTCCCACTATCATGATCAGGGTGGCAGGATAGGGCATCAGGAGCAGCCAATTTCATACCAGCGACATGGTGTAGTTCAATGTCAAATGTAGAGAGGATCAGCTGCCAGTAGGCCTATTGGTGAGTAATTTTTTGTGTGGTGCAGAATAGAGCAGATTCTTGTGATCAATGAAGACAATAATGGGATAGGGATTTCCTCCTAAATAGTGTCTCCATTTGGTTAGAGCATGGATAACAGCTAAAAGTTCCTGATCAAATATCTGATAGTTATGTTCAGCAGGGTTCAGAGATTGTGAGAGGTAGGCACAGGGATGGTAAAGACCATTTTCATCTGTTTGCAAAAGGACAACCCCTGTTGCTACAAGGGATGCATCAGTGGTGATAGCAAATTGCCAGGTAGGATCAGAGTTGCAAAGTATGGGTTGTCTTGTGAATTTCTCTTTTAATGCCTCAAACATGTCTTGACACTCCAATGTTCAGGCAAAGGGGTTATTCTTCTTTGTTAAGTTGATAAGTAGTCATGCAATCTCTGAATAATGTGAGATGAAGGAGCACAAGGAATGATTGGACATCTCTAACTGTCTTTGGTAGCAGCCATTTAGTAATTACTTTAGTCTTAGCAGAGTACATAGCAACTTGTCCTGGCCAGATGATCATTCCAAGGTATTCCACTTCTTGGGTGTCAAAGGTGCATTTCTCCAGTTTCAAGAATAGCCACTCTTTTCATATCTTCTCCAATACCCTTCTCATTTGTTCTTGATGTTCCACAATCATTGTGGAAAAAATAAGGATATCATCCATATAGACCACCATCCATCCTTCATTGATTTCTTGCTGGAAAGTGCAATTCATATAGGCTTAAAAAGTGGCTGGAGAGTTACACAGGCCAAAGAACATTATATTTGGTTCATAAAGGCCAAATTCCATAGTAAATGCAGCCTTCCATCTTTTGTCAGGGTGTATATGAATATTGTTATATCTGCACCAAACATCCATTTTTGTGAAGAATTGTGCATTGTGGAGTTGGACAATGAGTGAAACCAGAAGTGGGAGTGGATAAGTGTTTTTAATCATCCAATCATCAATATAACAATAATCTTGGCATGGATGAAGTTCATTGCTTTTCTTTCCTACAAAGAAGAATCCACTAGCTTGAGGTGACTTGGATCTGGAAATGAACCCTTTTGCCACATTTTCATTGATGAAGGTTTTTACTGCTTCTCATTCCTTTTAAGAAAGGGGGTACACCTTAGACATTCATGGGACAAAACTGGGTTTTGTATCAATGTGATAGTCAATTCCAGGTCTTTCTGGTGGCAGTTTGTTTAACCCATCCTTAGCAAAGATGTCTCTGAAATTGTGGAGGTAGGAAGGGATGACTTCTTTAAATAACTTTTTCTTCTTCTTCTTCTTCTTCTTCTTCTTCTTCTCATCAGTTGTAAATTCTTATGCTTTGTTGCTGAATTTTAATGGAGATGAAGGTTTATTGGCATAATCTGGAGGTGATAATGAAATGGTGGAGTAGTTAGGCAGCTGTTTAAGACAGGAAGTTCCATCATGAGTGAGCAGTGTATCCATGGATACTTCTTCTATGATCTGCATCAAGATTCTATGCATATCATATTCAACCATGAATTCTCCTTCTCTGAGTTCATAAAAGGAAAGTTTGTGTACTTCTGGTGCAGTCCAGACATCTTGCATAGTATCAAATGATTCATCATCTTCAGTGGGAAGCAACATTGGCACAGGGTCTTCAGCCATTACTTGATCAGGTTTTACAGATTCTTCTGTATTTGTTTTCATTTCTTCTAAGAATTCTTTTTCTGAAACTCATCTTTCTGGGAAATCTAATCAATGCTGCCTTTTTTATTCATCCCCTTTGCTCTCCTGGTGGTTGCTGCTCCTTAGGAACAGGAGTGGGTCAAGGTGTAGGTTCTTCTCCACTTCTCCTCTTATCAGCACATGGTATAGGAGATGCTGTCCTAGGTGGGCATAAGTTGGTCGTTAAGGTAGTGTTACAGTTGCATGTGCCCCTATTTATTTTCCTCTATTCATTCCCTATGCCTTGCTTATGTCATCTCTTACCTTGTATATCTCCACATCTCAACACATCTGTACACATAGTTACCTTCCTCTTTAGGATATGCACTTTCTTTCTCATGTTACATCTCTCATGCCAGATATGGCAGTCTTGGTCTGTGCATGCATAGCTACCCTATTTAAGCACAGTGTATTCATCTCTTGTTCTTTACTTTAATCTTACTGGGTTTTACCTGGAACTTCCTTTGCTAGAGCCTTACAAGTCTAGTTGTCTGAATCATATCTAAGACTTAGCACTCTGTCATATCCCATACATCTGATTTCAGATCCAATCAGATCAGATCAGATTGATCCTACTTCCATCCAGACCATGTATCAGATCTGGATCATCCATCCAAAACCCCTAGCTTCTCATGTTCTAAGTCTACTGTGCATACTTGCTTCTATCCCCTTTTGGTGATTCACCTGTACCGGTATCCCAGCTATGTATATTTGTGTCCTGCTTACTGATCCATTACCTGTGCTTCATATCTGACTCATGTTTACTGATCCACTGTGCATTTACTAATAGATTCCTGTTATACTTTGTACATAGCCCCCCAGTCCTGGACTCACTGATTATCTGTGCTAGCTATCTACAGTATATAAACTGCATGTACAACTCTATAGAACCTTAGTTCAAATATCATCTTAGATTCTGCTCATTCCATTCCTCTGAACTTGAGCCTCTTCTAGCTCTAGTATCTTCCAAGACTTAGGATTGATTCCTAAAGTCTACATTTCTGACTCTACCTTCAGTAGTCCATATCTGTTAGTTTCTAGTTCAGACCTTGTCTAATACTAGTCTTATATCTTGAATCCATCTGTATGCTCTGGATATCCTTCAGACATACCCTTTCCATCTGTACATTCCAGATACCTTTCAGATGTATCATATCCAATACCTTTGGACCTTCAGATCCATCACATGAATACTTCCAGATCTTTGGATGAACATCACTTCTCTGAAATAAGGGGCAATACTCAGGAAAGAAACAAAGTGTACAAACTCAGGCCAAAGCCCTTCGGATCTCTTACCTATTGAGTACAGTCTTAACACACTCCTAAGACTTAGTCTAAAGCAAACCATTGTTATCAACTCAGCTAGTTCTGTGTTACTGTCACAACCCAGATACTGTTAAGACTGCACTCAATAGGTGAGAGATCTGAAGGGCTTTGGCCTCAGTTTGTACACTGTGCCCCTTTCCCGAGTACTACCCTTTATTTCAGAGGAGTAACCTTCGTCCAAGGGTCCAGATGTGCTTGCATGGCAGATCCAAAGGTCTGAAGGTATTGGATATGGCACGTCTGGTTTATATCCGAAACATATGGGTGGAAAGAGTA
>MU173075.1:18781-32663 GCA_016695475.1 Suillus decipiens | reverse complement strand
GGATCAGTAAGCAGGACAGGAATATACACAGCTGGGACACCGGTACAGGTAGATCACTGAAAGGGGATAGAAGCAAGTATGCACAGTGGACTTAGGACACAAGAAGCTGGCTCTCGGATGTTTGATCCAGATCAGATCCGTGGTTCGGATAGAAGCAGGATCGATCAGATCTGACTGGATCTGAGATCAGATGTATGGAATATGACAGATACTATCTTTGTCATTGTTACAATTGTATGTGCCTCTATACATTTTCCCTTCCTTTGATTACATAACCTGTATGACCATGGACTGCTTGTCTCACAATATGGTCTATGAACTAATCGTTGTATCTACATGGCTTTGCCATGTCATGCTCTACCTCTTTTGCTTTGTTATATCATCTTACACTCATGCCTTTCACATTTGTCTCACTACATACTTGCTGGTTATAGTCTTGGTCTGTATGCACATATTGTACAACTCCCGGAATTTGTCCCAATCACTTCTCTAGGTGCCATATTGTCATCCTCTCCTGAGGAACTTATCACAGCAGCAGAATGAGAAGAAGTAAAACCTGTACCTCAATGTCCTTTTCATACCTGTATTGCAAAGAACTTGCACCCAATTGTGAAAACTAAAGCAGTGGGAAAGCAATGCAGGTCACAAAGTCAAGACACTGCTTATGGTAATGTTGCTGTCACTCCTCCTTTACACATGACCACTTCCAACCCTGACAAAAACTGCATCTGTTGAATCTGCAAAGGTACAGGTCACCATTGTTAGAGACATGCTTGGAGGGTTAATGGATCATAAAGGGCTTTGGCCTCAGCTCATATGCTGTGCCCCTTACCCAAGTATTGCCCCTTAATTTTGGATGAGGTCCTAGGGAGAGTTCTGGTGAAGTCCGGATGTAGTCTGGATGAACTCTAGGGCAGGATAGCTCAATAGAGCTCCGAAGGACTTCTGGATGAGTGCAGGAATGCGCCAGAACTATTCCTGGATGATAGGGGATGATGACAAGACTACTTGGACGAAGTCCAGAGTAGAGCAGTGAAGGATGTTACAATAGGATGAAAGATAGAATAGGACTGGACCATAGGACCATAGGACCAAGGGTCCAAAGGTCCAAAGGTACAAGGATCTGAAGGTCCAAGGATCTGAAAGTAGGAGTAGCGGAGTGTTGGATGGATAACAGATGGATGGACAGATGGACAGATGGATAGACAGATGGACAGATGGATGGATGGACAGATGGGTAAACAGACAGATAGATGGATGGATGGACGGATAGATGGATGGACAGATAGACAGATGGACAGATGGACAGATAGATGGATAGGTGTACGGATGGATGAAGTGGTATAACTACTATAGAGGTGTAGGCCCGGATGTGAAGTAGAGAGAGTATAGACTACTTTGGACAAGGTCCGAAGTAGAAACTAACAGAGGAAGACTACCGCAGGTAGAGTTGAAGGTGGAATGGAAGATGGACTACAATCGGACGAAGTCCGAAAGTGATTATATGACAGAGAGTTAAGGCTCCGGACTAGGGAGTACTCCCATAGTCCATAGCCAGAGACTTACAAGGGCTGGAGCCCAAGTGAGAATGGAAACAGAGTTATATAGATAGCAGGATAAGTAAGGATACAAGCAATGATCAGACTGAGGTCTGCAGGAGTAGTACTATGAGTTTATATACTGTAGGTAGCATGCCGGAAGGTAAGTAAGCATAGTCCAAGGCTATGTCAGAAACATAATGGTAAGTACAGCAAAACATCAGACTATGAACTCAGAGATAAATCTTGTATGGAATAACTTATTGAGACGGAGGCAGAGATAACTGATAGCCAGAGGCAGAGATGACCAAGAGGCGAGGGCAGGGATAACCAAGAGCTGGTGGCACAGGTATATCCTAAAAGGGGTAATGTGCAGGTGCACAGGAATGGTTTTGGATATGAACACGGATCAGATATGGATTGGATATGGATCGGATGAGTGTCTTGGATTGGATATGGATCAGACAAGTGACTTGGATTGGATCTGGATCGGATGAGTGTCTCAGATTGGATCTGGATTGGACGAGTGTCTTGGATCAGATATGGATTGGATAAGTGTATCAGATCAGATATGTGAACTGGATTGAGTGGGGATTGGATGGATGTGGATATGAGCAGGATGTTATAGTGCAAGTCAAGTGTAGAATCTGGTATATGACAACTGTCATAAGATCTGCAACCAATATCACTGCATGTATTGTCACATCATCACCCCTGGACATCTTTCCATTTATTATCCCATGTTAAAAGGGAAAGACATTGGGTTCCCCATCAAATATTTTAAACACCCCAACTTCTATGCTATGCTCACAGCCTGGGAGTTAGAAGAGGATGAGAAGTATGCTCATAGGTGTCAAGAGCAAGATGAAGTGAGGCCCATTGAGAATGACTATGACAAAGACAGTCACTTCATTTCGGATGATCCTATCTATTGGGCTAACCAAGATGAGTAAAGACGGTGTCTTTACCATAACAAAGGGGGTAATGTTACAATTGTACATGCCCCTATACATTTTCCCTTCCTTTGATTACATAACCTGTATGACCATGGACTACTTGTCTCACAATATGGTCTATGAACTGATCATTGTATCTATGTGGCTTTGCCACATCATGCTCTACCTCTTTTGCTTTGTTATATCATCTTACACTCATGCCTTCTGCATTTGTCTTGCTACATATTTGCTGGTTATAGTCTTGGTCTGTGTGCACATATTGACCTATTTAAGCACAGTGTATTGCTTGTATATTCCTTACTTTAATCTTACTGGATTTTACCTGGAATCTCCTTTGCTAGAGCCTTGCAACTCTAAGCTGTCTGAATCATCTTTCTAAGTCTTAGCACACCTAAGCCTTAGTCATTGAAATGATCCTTGTATTCAACTCAGCCAGTCTAGTCCTCTCTTCAGACTTGTCTGCCTTTGTTGTTTACTGAACCTTTGCTTTTCTGCTTAGGTATTAGATAACAAATGACTGTCACTCTCTTTTGAGTAGTCATGTCATGACTAACCCCAGTTGTAACAGTCATAACCAATCTTGTACTTGACTTAGCCAGTCTTGTGCTCCCCTCTGTACTTGACTAGCTCAGTCTTGTGCAATGAACCTTTGCTCTTTTGCTTAGGTACAGAAGCTCAAGCTGAAGCCTCTCTTTTGCGGCTACTTGTTAGAACTATCCCAGTTCATAACAGCTGTAAGGTCAAGTCAACATTGACAACAACATTTTAGAATTGAACATCCCTTAAAGTCTGTTTGGCCACCATTATTTATGCAAGTTTAGAATCTATATTTTGCAAATTTGCCTTGGTAATCTTCAGAGCTTGAATGTCTTTTCATGCTTTGACCACAGCCTTGGCCTTATCATCAATACAATGCCTGACAATCCTGATTGTGATACAGACACTCTTGTGGATGACTATGATCCTGTTGAGGTGGAGGATATGGATGATGGGTCTGGTGATGCAGAGGAGAGTGATAAGAGATACCTATCATCCATCATGCAGCTCACCATGCATGCTATGCACATAGTCATTACAGTCCTCAATGCAATGACTATTGCACTCAAAGCTTACTCAAACACCTACTATGACAAGGAGCCATATCATACCTCCACTTTGTCAGGGACTGCATGGGTCACTGAACTTCTCACTGGACACCCTGAATGCATCAGATGCGAGCTTGAGGTCCACAAGCATGTTTTCTATGTGCTTATCAACCTCCTTCAGCAAGCAGGATGCAGAGATTCCAGGCATGTACTGCTAGAAGAGCAGCTTGCTATATTTCTTTATGCATCTGTTATGGGTCTCTCAATTCGCCACCTCGGTGAATGCTTTCAGCAGTCAAATGAAACAATATCAAAGTATGTATGTTGTTACTGTTCTGGTATTGAGCCTGATTTTTTTAGGTACTTCAGACAGGTTCTCTTTGCATTCTCCTCCCTGCTGATATATACAACATATGTTCACCTGCCCAACATAGACAGCCCTCCCCCCCCAAAATCACCCAAAACCTGAAGTTCTTCCCATTCTTTTTCAATGCTATTGGGGCTATTGACAGTACACATATCGCATGCCATCCTTTTGGCAAGGATTGGCATGCTGCTCAGGATTGCAAGGGTAACTTCTCTCAAAACTGCCTCACAGCATGTTCATTTAACCTATCCTTTACCTACATGTTGAGCGGTTGGGAGGGGTCAGCTGCAGATGCCCATCTCTATCATGATGCTCGTACTACTGATTTCAATATCCCTGAGGGAAAGTATTATCTTGTGGATGCTGGATTTGGCTCATGCAATGAGCTACTAGTCCCATTTTAGGGTGTTCGTTATCATCTTGCAGAGTGGGGTCGTGCTAATACTTTGTATGATGTGTTCTGCTAGTACCATTCATACTTATGTTTACATCATTACATAGGCCTCATAATTGCAAAGAATTATTCAATTTGCATCATGCAATGCTCCGAAATGTTATTGAGCGCATTTTTGGTGTCATCAAGTGCCAATTTCATATCCTTCTCCTCCCACTAGAGTATAGTATGGACATACAAGCACATACCCCTCCTGCCTTGTGTCTTGCGCACAACATTATTTGAGGTTGGTCACACTGTGACCAGCACAGTATGATTATGAAAGTCAAAATTTGCAAAATATAGATTCTAAACTTGTGCAAATAATAGTGGTACTCAAAGTAACTTTTGAAACTCGCTTAACACCTCTTGAAACTCACTTAAACACTTCAAACTCCCAGCTAAAGTTTGAAAGAACTCACTCAACAACAGTTGAATTATGCTCAGCACACTTCGGCATGAAATCGGACATTCAAAGACTTGATAGTATTTTCAAAGTGTGCTATGTACATATGAGTAGAAAGTAACCAGGACATAGTTCACAACAAGTCATAGATAGGCTTTGTATTTCGAATGTGGAGCTAATCAAATTATCAAAAAAAACAAAGTCCCTGCAAGAAATAAAATCAGCCATCCATATGGAGTGCCGGAGGGAACAAGATAAGTACCAAGGGAAGGGGGGGAGGGGGGGGGGAGGATAAGCCTCAAGGACAAGATTTGCATGCCTCTGCAGAGGTGCAAGACCAAGGGAAGAGTGGAGATGGCATAGTATTAGTAATTGTTGCAGCCACACCATGCGATAGTGCACAAGATCACCAAGAGCCTCAAGCCAACTGGATCAGAATGAGCGTAGATTCAGATTCTTGAGAGAGTGGGTGGAGGGAATGATGATAAGGTGGAGGGTAGACGAGCAGCTCAAAGATGAGGCACTGTGGGTCAGGTGGTACATATGACTAGAATAGATTTCCTGTAAGATAAGGGTTAGCTGCAACTTGGAATAAGCATAAAATTCACTTACCTTGGGTGGATGATACCTAAAAATTTGATGATGTCCTGCTCAGTGCTGTGTCACAGTGAGCATTAAGGTTCAAGGTCAATAATGACACCAAGACCAACATGCTCAGCACAAGATGAAAGTTTGGAACTTTCCAAAATTTTAAACTCCGACACAAAGTACATCACATATGCACAGAATAGATCGAAGTTTTGATCCCCCCAACTCCCACCCCTACTGTCACTATGCCTCGTCAATCTGCACATAAAGAACTCCTGAATATTGTAGATCAGGCTGAACTTGCATTGGCCAAACTACAGTACCAGGATATCCTAGATGACTGGTCTGATTTTGATAGTGATTCTGACTCTGAGGACTCACTCTCAACTACTTCTGACAGTGATGACACAACCAGTCTGTCTTTTAGCTCTGCTTCCCCCCCCTCCCCCCTCTCCCCTATGACAGGGATTTCAGGTTCTTCTGGCAATAGCTCTGTCTCTTCTGATGATATCCCTTGCCTTATGACCGCCTTCTTCACACCATTAATGCTCTTCATGATGAGGTTAAGAGGGCTTGTGTATGGCACAAGCCTGATGAGCCTCCTCCACAAGCACCTCAGCTTCACATGTTGGTTCATCATGAAGAACATTGCCCTCACTTGTTTTGGCAGAAACTCCATGTTAACCCTGAGATCTTTAACGATATCCTCAACTATATATCTGATCATCCCATCTTCCAAAACCAATCCAACGATTCTCAGCTCCCTGTCTCCATCCAACTGGCAATTTTTTTGAATCGGGCTGGCCACTATGGCAATGCAATTACTCTTGAGGATGTTGCTCAATGGGCAGGTGTCAGTGTTGTGTCTGTAATTAATTGCACTAATTGTGTGATGATTTGGTACTTGATGCCCATGATCAGTTTATCTGCTTTCCAGCAGGTAACTCTGAGGACACTGACCTGGCTTGCAAATTTGCTGAGTCACATACCTGCCCAGAGTGGAAAGGTGGCTTTCTAGCCATTGATGGCTCAACTATGGATCTTTTTACCAAACCTGGCTACTATGGTGAGACATTTTATGATAGGAAATCCAAGTATTCCCTTGGCTGTCAGGTAATTATTTTATTTTATTTTATTTTATTTTATTTTCATGTGCAAAATTTAATTTAATTCTAGGCAGTCATTTTGCCCCATAACCTTCTCATTGTGGATTATTCTCTGGGTCATCCTGGGAGTGTCCGTGATGCATTTGTTACAGTCGTACGTGCCCCTATACATTTTTCTCTTCTGATTACATAACTATTACCTTGTACGATACTTTCGCCCATGATCACTTGATCGTACGTTCATACGTGACTCATCTTGACTCGATTGTTCTCTTGTGTTCTTTGACGTTCTATGCCACGTATGCTATTTCTTTTCTTGGTTATCATAACCCGTTGATTGACATACAAGCCTACCCTAAAGTACTCTTGTACTTAGTATATAAGGACTTGTACATACGTTGTAGTTCATTACTTTAATCTTACTGGGTTTTACCTGGAATATCCTTCGCTAAGAGTCTCCAACTCTTAGTCGTCTTGATCATATCTAAGCTTAGCACATCTAAGTCTTAGTCTAAAGCGAACCTTTGTTCATTCGACTCAGCCAGTCTAGTCCTGTCACCAGTACTATACTGACTTCGTCGTTCCTCGAAGCATAGTACTCTTTTGTACTTTGACGCTGATACCATACGACTGTCACTCTCTTTTGAGTAGTCGTATCGCGACCTATCCCAGTCGTAACAAAAGATTAAAGTCTAGCGAACGCCACATATCTGTGCGCGCCAGAAACCCTTGACCCCGATCTCAGCCGAGACTTACCACAAAGTAAAACCTGAGCCACTATAACGTGCAGAAGATAACAAACTATGTCCGGAGCAGCAACCACGACTCCAGTCCAGATCACTACCCCAGAATTGAAAGCAGGGTTACCAAGTAACTTTGATGGAACCCCCTCAGACGCCAAGAGATGGCTATTTTCAGTAAAAACGTATTTTGCCCTAAACGCCAATTATTACAGCACGGACGAGAGGCAAGTTGCCACGGCACTAGCCTATATGAAGGACGGCTCAGCAGGAGCTTGGGCCCTGAACTTCTACTCCGCAGTCTTTGAGAAAGGAGCCAAATGGGGAACGTTTGCCGAATTTGAAACAAAATTCAAAGAATCATTTTGCACGGCGGACAAGAAAGTCAACACCATGACAAAGATAGGCCATATTAGGCACACCGGAGATCTCGTTGATTATATATCCGAGTTCCGGACCTTGATGGTAGAATCCACCCTAAAGGAGAGCACCGCTCTTATCTACTTCTTTGAGCAAGGCTTGAAGCCTGGGCTCCAACGCGCTATTTGTCAAATGGAGAAAGTACCAGTAACCATCGAAACATATATCGCAGCTGCGGTCAACCTTAACGCCAATTGGGAAAGGTGTCTCGCAGTCAAGAAAGGAGATGGGAATAAAAAGCATGTCAAAAAGTATGTCCCGCCTCCTAGGAGGAATGACCCGAACGCCATGGAGGTAGACCGCCTCTCAGAAGCCGATCGTCGGGAATATATGAAGAAGGGGCAATGCTTCATTTGCGCCCAAACCGGCCATCGTGCAAACCGATGCCCGAAGAAGAAGAGCGTTCCTGTAAGGACACAGGAAATCACAGAAGAATCTGGTGATGAAGAAGCCAGAAGACTCGACTCGGATTTTTGAGTTGGGGAGCTGATTCGACGACAGACTCTCCTATTGTACCTCTACGACTTGTACGCAAAGTAGGTGAAAGGAAGGAAATGAGAATCCCCTTTACCCTTTACTCTAAAGTCAGAAAGGACCCAGTCGAAACCACCGCAGTTATTGATTCCGGAGCAGCCAGAACCTTCATATCGGAAGAATTTGTACGGGAACATCGTATCAAAACTCATCCCCTCGCCAAACCATTCAAAGTAACAACAGCAGATGGAAGTTACTCCAAAAGCGGAGCCATCACGCACTATTGCATCCTTCATGTGAAGCTCGATGAACGAACCATGAAAGGGAAATTCAACGTTACTCGGTTAGGAAGGAGGGATCAGATCTTATTAGGGATACCATGGCTATGAGCTATGAATCCACAGATCGATTGGGCAGAAGAAACCATACACCTCCCAGCTACAACAAGATCCAAAGAAGTCGAGAAAGACATCGATGATGAAAGAACGAGAAAAGGTCTTAAAACATTTTTTAGACCATCTCCGGAGAAAAGGAAGTGGCCAAAGTCGAAACTACCACAAATCACTCAGCCAATCACAGAAGATGACGAAAGAACCTTCGTCGTTCAACCAATTCCCGAAGCACCAAAGGTATCGGAAGAACCGAAGAAGATCGAACCAATCCCACGACCACAGAAGAGGAAGATGGAAGGAGAAGAACCAACCCGTCTAAGGCCACCAGTAAAAGAACAGAGACCGGTGGAAGAACAAAAGAAGAGGAAACGAAAAGCGGACAGAAGTATGAGTCCCCCTAGGAAGGAAGTGCGAACAGAAGAATCGTTCGCACATATTGAAGAAGTAACCGACGAAGAACCAATTCCAGCTATGCTCCCAATGGAAGAAGAAGAAGAGGAAAGATACAACACCAAAGATGTTTGGATGGACGCTCTGGAAGAACCAGTCCGAGAAGTAGCTGATTACCCACTAGACGAAGGAGAATTCCTAGTGGAGTATGCACTCGATGGCGAAACGGTCAGAATTGTAGAAGAAGTATCCATGGACACCCCTCTCACTCGCGATGGCACCTCCTATGCTGAACAATACGCATCACCGCTGAAATTCAGTAGCAAATCACAGGAGTTCGCAACAGCCGAGAAAGAAGCGAAGAAGAAAACCTTCGAAGAGCTTGTACCATCATACCTCCATGACTTCGCCGACATATTCGCAAAAGATGGATTAAACCAACTACCACCGGAGAGACCAGGAACTGACCATCATATTGAAACCAAACCCAGATACGTACCTCGAGTATTGAAGATCTATCCATTATCGCCAAAAGAAAAAGACGCAGTCAAAATGTTTTTAGACGAAAACCTGGCTAAAGGATTTATCTCGGAATCAAAATCGCCTCAAGCCAGTGGTTTCTTCTTTGTAGGAAAGAAAAGCGGTGATCTTCGACCAACACAGGACTATTGGTATATCAACGAATGGACAGTCAAGAATGCGTACCCACTACCTCTTCCCACGACACTCATAGCACGGTTACATCAGGCGAAATACTTCACAAAGATGGATATCAGATCAGGATACAACAATATCCGAATCCACCCTGACGACAGATGGAAAGCAGCATTTACAACGGAATTTGGTCTCTACGAACCGAACGTCATGTTCTTTGGCCTGTGTAACTCCCCAGCAACGTTCCAGGCATATATGAACAGAACATTCCAACAAGAACTTAATGAAGGATGGTTAATAGTCTATATGGACGACCTTCTTATTTTCTCTAATGATTTGGAAGAACATCGACGAAGGACAAGATGAATTTTGGAAAAGTTGCGAAAGGAGACACTGTATTGTAAACCGGAGAAATGCGCTTTCGACCAACAAGAAGTCGAATATCTGGGAATGGTGATACGCCCGGGACAGGTAACCTCTGATGACGAAAAGGTGAATGGGATCAAGCAATGGGAAGTACCAAAGAACGTATCAGAAGTAAGATCATTCTTAGGGTTCTGCAACTTCTATCGGCAATTCGTCCATCATTATTCTGAAATCGCTCGACCACTCATCGACCTTACGAAAAAGGACAAGAAGTTTGAATG
This sequence comes from Suillus decipiens, assembly GCA_016695475.1. NCBI lineage: Eukaryota > Fungi > Basidiomycota > Agaricomycetes > Boletales > Suillaceae > Suillus > Suillus decipiens. The sequence continues at coordinate 22,467 of MU173075.1, read as the reverse complement.
GAGCAATGATGCTCAATTATCCTTTGATCAGCTAAAAGAAGCCTTTATCAGCAAACCAGTATTATGAAACCCAGATCCCACGAAGCAGTTCGCCATCGCCACCGATGCCTCCCTCGTCGCCACAGGAGGAGTGCTGTTGCAAACAGATGAGAATGGAGTATACCACCCTTGCACGTATCTATCACAATCCCTTAACCCAGCAGAGCGCAACTATCAGATCTTTGATCGTGAATTACTCGCCGTCATTAGAGCACTATCAGAATGGCGCCACTACCTGGAAGGCAACCCACACCCCATCATTGTATTCACAGATCACAAGAATCTTCTCTATTTCAACACTGCGCAGAAACTTACTAGACGACAGGCCAGATGGTAGTTATTGTTATCAGATTTTGATATCCAACTTCATCATGTTGCAGGAAGTAAACTCGCAGCACCAGACGCTTTATCCAGGCGATCAGACCATGGTACAGGAGGAGACGACAACGCTGATCAGATCTTATTACCGGATACATTGTTTGTTCGATTGATTGACGAAGACCTCGCCGACACGCTCCGCTCATCTGACCCCCTCGACGACCCCGTATTCAAGATAGCTTCTGACGCACTTGATGGTATATGCATACCACCGATGAAATCGGCGTTATCCGATTGGTCTATCGACAAAGATATTCTGTACTTCAAGAACCACGCCTATATTCCACCTGCTCATCGCCAGTCCATCCTTACTCGTTATCATGATCACCCAACTGCTGGTCACCCAGGACGTTTTAAGACTGAAGAACTTGTTAAACGCGAAGCGTGGTGGCCTGCTATGGGCTCCTATATCAGGAAATACATTGAAGGGTGTGCCCTTTGTCAGCAAATGAAAACCGACACTCATCCAGTTCGCCCGCCCCTTACTCCCATTTCGTCCACCACTACTCGCCCTTTCTCGCAGATCTCCATAGATCTTATCACCGATCTCCCCGTTTCTCAGGGCTTTGATAGTATCATGGTCGTGGTAGACCATGGGCTTATGAAGGGGGTAATTATTGTTCCTTGCCACAAAACGATCACATCAGAAGGGGTGGCCAAACTATTTTTGAAACACGTATATTGCCGATTTGGACTTCACGACAAAGTCATCTCCGACAGAGGACCGCAGTTCCTTTCCAGATTCTCAAAGGAGTTAGTGCGACTTCTTGATTACAATATCGCGCCTTCCACCGCATATCACCCTCAGACAGATGGCCAGACAGAACATTTAAATCAAGAATTGGAAACGTATCTACGCATCTATTGCTGCAATAACCCAGAAGAATGGGTAGAACATCTTCCTATCGCCGAATTTGTCCATAACCACAGAAAACACGATGCAAGGAATGCTTCCCTGTTCTTTCTCATGATGGGATATGAACCCCGTGCTATCCCACACATCATCCCTGATTCCCCCGTTCTGACAGCAGAAGAACGAGTAAGACAGCTACAGAAGATAAGAGAGGAAGCGATATCGTGCCATAATCTAGCAATGCAAAAAATGGCCGAACGAACATACGGACAGAAGTACATCCCATGGAAAATAGGAGACAAGGTTTGGTTATCAGCAGAGAACTTACACCTCAAATTACCTTCAAGAAAGTTAGCCCTGAAACGATACGGCCCTTTCGCAGTAACGGCAGTTCTATCTCTGATTACATTCACACTCCGACTTCCCGATCAATGGAGAATCCATAACACGTTCCACGCTTCTCAGTTATCGTCCTATAGCGAAACAGATGTACACGGACCGAACTTCCCTGAACCACCACCTGACATTATCGAAGAAGAAGAAGAATACGAAGTAGAAGCCATTTTATCCCATAAAGGAAATGGTAAATGCCGAAGATACCTGGTGACGTGGAAGGGGTACTCATCAGCAGATAACGAATGGATACCAGAAGAGAACTTGGAGAATGCCGGCGGACTTTTAAAAGCCTATAAAAGACGCAACAAGATTTGATTCTCTCCAACACCACTACCATCACCTCGCAAAATATAATGTCTAGCTCCTTTGTCCCTGCTACCCCATCCGTCCAGAATGAATCAATCACCACTGAATCGACCATCTCCACGTTCACAACAGACACCACAGATGCCTCCGTCACCCCTCTTCGCTACAGATCCCCTTGCTCTCATGATTATGTGCGACCCATCGCCGTGGTCACCTCCCCTGCAGAAGACGTCAACTGCAACACTAACGGTGAATGCTTCGAACGTTACATCGACGACCTTGAAGACTACTCATTCATTGAAGCCGTACTGTTGTGTGAGGGATATGCCATCAAGGTCGACAACCTCCTTGTCAGAAAAGAATCATTTGCAGCATCCCTCGTCATCCATATTATCCGAAACTCTATACTGCTTGAGCAATGGGCTCGCAGAATCAAAGATGATGAACCGCGTGTTAGCATCATGCACTTGCAGAAACGCATTAGGACTCATGCTCTTCGTCTGCTGCCTCGAGGGATCGAAGAAGATCTTAGAGAAGTTATGCAACTTGTTAACTCAAGAAGAGCGGGAACTCTTAGACCACCTAGCCCACCGCTTGAAGTCGAAAATAACAGAATCGCACTCACAGACTCTACATTCCCTCAGAACCCTCGTTCTTGTATGTGTAATCTTGTTGGGCTTCTTGCAGCTATACAAGATGCAACCGATACAACCGCCACTGTTGTCCAAGAAATCCTTGAATCAGCCGAAACCTCCCCAGAGGCCAGGACAGCCCTCACTGACGTAGTTAAGATACTACGAGAAGAAGAAGAACCCCAGTCGCCTATTGCTTGTACAGTCACCCCCATCCAAACTATTATCCGGAATCAAGTCATGCCTCCAGTCAGGAGGGTCCCTACACCATTTGTTGAAATAGCAGCTGCCTGGGATGGACAACATCCAGCAGACCAGTACGAACCTACTCCGCAATCCCCACTTCAACCAGCACCCATCCAACTCCCCGTCTTAATGCAGATACCAACTTTCGTTCCAGTAGAAGCTCTAGGGCCTACTTCATCATCCACCCCTGACAAACTCATCATAAAAGCCGAAAAAGAAGCTATGAAAGCAGCACTTGAGAAAGAAGAAGAACCGTGTTCTTTTCGGCTCTCTACCCCGAAAACTCCACACCCAGTTACGAAAACTAAAGCAGTCGGTAAACGTCACCGTTCACACAGTCAAGAAACAAGCTTTCGTAATAATACTCCTCCTTCCCTTCGTGCATCCACGTCCAATCCCGATGCCAACTATAGATGCCCCATCTGTGGAAACATGGGACATCGTCATAAGAACTGCGATGAATACCACTGTGTGTGTTGCCACCAGATCGCCCCCGGACATCTTTCCATATACTGTCCCATGCTAGGCGGGTCCCTCCCACCAACATTCCCTCGTATCAATTATAAACATCCTGACTTCTATCGAGAACTCTCTATGTGGGAAGATACTCAAGACAAGAAGTATATATCGGAGTGCGAGGCCGAAGACCTTGCTATGAGGATGAATCAAGAAGAGGATTACGAGTTTAGCGACAATCCCGTCTACTATGACAATCAAGATAATTGAAAGACGGTGTCTTTCACCTAAAACGGAGGGTAATGTTACAGTTGTACGTGCCCCTATACATTTTTCTCTTCTGATTACATAACTATTACCTTGTACGATACTTTCGCCCA
>MU173074.1:50905-92315 GCA_016695475.1 Suillus decipiens | reverse complement strand
GATCGAGGAACCGAGTTCGTATCCCACTTCTTCCGGTCCTTAGGGAAAGCATTAGACATGGTCCTGCACTTCACATCTGGATATCATCCGGAAGGGGATGGACAAACTGAACGTGCCAGTCAAATGCTGGAACAATACCTTCGGATCTATTGCAACTATCAACAGGACAACTGGTCCGAGCTGTTGCCTCTAGCAGAGTTTGCATACAATAATGCTCCAAGCACTACTACTGGGGTATCACCCTTCTTCGCCAATAAGGGTTACCATCTGAATATTTCCATCCATCCGGAGCGCGATCTATCCTCCATCCATGCCCAGGAATATGCTCTGGACCTTAATGAACTTCATCAGTTCCTCCGAGAAGAAATGTCCAAAGCGCAGAAATGCTATCAAGGACCCGCGGACGCTAAAAGACAACCTGCTCCGGATCTCCGGATTGGAGAACAAGTCTTTGTTAAGGCCAAGTACTTCCGTTCCACTTGCCCATCAAAGAAGCTTTCGGAAAAGAATTTAGGACCGTTTGAAATTATATCTCGTCCAGGCACACATTCCTTCGCCCTCCGACTTCCGGATTCCATGCGTTCCGTACATCCTATATTCCATGTCTCCCAGCTAGAACCAGCAATTCCAAACACCATCCCCAATCGCATTCAACCTCCTCCTCCCCCAGTCCAGGTTGACGGAGAACCAGAATACGAGATATCCGAGATCCTGGACTCCAGACTTGATCGTCGTAGACGCCATTGTCAACTTTTGCACCTCGTCCGATGGTCCGGATACGAAGGGATGGATGAAGAGACCTCGTGGCTACTTGCTACTGAGCTCGGAAATGCATCTGAACTCGTATCCGACTTCCACTCTGCATATCCGGACAAACCTGGTCCCATTCAACTCTGAAGTACATGGATGATAGACGAAATACAAGTACAAGTATCGGAAAAGGCCACAGGACTAGAGAAATCTACATTTCCATAGACTCATCCGCTCCTCTGGATCCATCCTCCTCACTTCCGGAGCCCTTACTCATCTCCTCATCTTCCTCCTCCACATCCGACGCCCTCCGAACCTCATCCGATGGGATCCGAAGTCCCAACCGAAGCTCCCCAAACAACAGGGCCTGAAACTCCCTCTGTTTTTGGAGGAACACCTCCAATCCGGTGCCCATCCGGTCCATTGCAGTCCTGCTTCCTTCCGCCGCCAGGATGCTGCGTTCTAGGAGAGAATTGGTCCGAGCCAACTTGGCCAGGACGTTGTTGATGGCCGTCAACAAGGACTGTCTGTCATCCTCCACGACTTCTGACGGATCCGGACTGGGACTCCTCTGACGTCTCTTACCCTTGCCTCTCGGAGATGGGGATCCGACAGCGCGCTGCCTCTTCTTGCCTTTGGCCCTTGGAACCTTGATGGATCCGGGCCTTCCAGGACAAGTGCCCTTGTCCCTACGACACAGATCGCAAGACTTGATCTATCCGAAATTCCGTTAGCTCGGATCCGAAACATTTCTATAGACTTACCAGGGCATTCCTGTCCGCGTCCGTCTACAGACAGATCCGACCTTTCCCAGCGCAACGCGCACAGGATCCGTCATTGTCCGAAGACAAAGCACGAGACTTCCGGAAGTTAGGAAGGGAAACAGAATGAACATCCGAAACTCACTGTCTCTGCCGCTATTTCCTTCCGCCTCTTTTCCTCTGCTGCTGCCCTCCGCTTCTCGGCCTCCTCTATCTTCCGCAGACCCTCCTGACGCTTCCGTTCCTCCTCCTCCTTGCGTTTCCGTTCCTTGTCAGCTTCGGCTGCAGCTTTGGCGGCCGCCAATTTCTTCTCCAAGTCCGCTACAAGGTCTGCAGCAGAGTCAGGAACATGGGATCCTTCTCCAGACATGATAAAAGCAGTTGTTATTGAGGTATAGAAACGTGGGGGTTAGGAATCACTTCAGACGTCCGACATCCGTATATCTGTCGGATTACAGACTCAGCACGTCAACCATCAAACTTCTCCATCGTCTCGCATTAATTTCATCCGATCCGGATCGACACTTCTTATGCCTCAGGGGTTCGGCCCTAAAGGGGGGATACTGTCATATTCCATACATCCGATCCAAGATCCGATCAGATCCGATCAGATCCGATCGATCCTGCTTCTATCCGGACCACAGATCCGATCCGGATCACTCATCCGATGCGCTACAACTTCTTGTGTTCTAAGTCCACTGCATCCTTTCTTCTATCCCCTTTCGGTGATCTACCTGTACCGGTGTCCCGGCTGTGTATATTCCTGTCCTGCTTACTGATCCGTTACCTGTGCTTCATGTCCGACTCGCGTTTGCTGATCCGCTGCGCATTTACCACATAGACTTCCGTTATACTTTGTGCATAGCCCTCCGGTCCCAGATTCATTGATTGTCCGTACTATCTACATACAGTATATAAACTACATGTAAAACTCTAGAGAACCTTAGTTTGAATATCATCTTAGATTCTGCTCATTCCGTTCGTCCGAACCCATCCGTCCCAACTCTAAGTATCTTCCAAGACTTAGGATTGATTCCTATAGTCTACGTTTCCGACTCTACCTTTGGTAGTCCATATCCGTTAGTTTCTAGTACGGATCTCGTCCGCTACTAGTCTTATACCTCGCATTCATCCTTATGCTCCGGATACCCTCCGGACGAGCTCCTTCCACCCACACGTTTCGGATATATACCAGACGTACCATATCCGATACCTCTGGACCTTCGGATCCACTACGCAAGCACTTCCAGACCCTCGGACGAAGGTTATCCCTCGGAAGTAAAGGGCAGTACTCGGGAAAGGGGCACAGTGCACGAACTGAGGCCAAAGCCCTTCGGATTTCTCATATATTGAGTACGGTCTTAACAGGGTGGCATACTAGGGTGTGGCACTATTTGAAGTCATGCAAAAATTCAAACTCATTACCAGTATCAGATGAAGTAGACAGAGACGGAGATGCAGTCATGGATGACTCACAGGATTCTGAGGACAATGAAAGTTATTTGGATCAGGTGGATGCAGTATATCTGGAAGGTTTTATCAGCAGACTTGCCTCAGAAGATGTTTCAAAGAAAAATATATGTGCCTTGTGTCATTCAGCTATTATAAAGATTGTCAGTACAATGAATAACTTTTGCTTGCTTACAAGGCTGATATTAATGAAATCAGAAAAAGATTGTCATTAGCAGTATCATGATGCAAAGTGTTCAGCCAAAATCAAACGCACTGCAAAGTATCATCAGGATCTTCTTGCAATCAGTGCACACACCACAAAATGTTATTGACATGCTTGCACAGATCAGAATCTCGATATCTACAAATGCAATCAAACCTGCAATCAAATTGTTGTCTACAGAGTCACAGACCACCATACAAGATCTCAGACAAATGCTCCTCACATCATACACCTATGACAATTTTGATGTTGAACTGAAATCTCATGTTCCATTAGCAGAAAAATCAAATGATTCACTCAAACACCTTACCTCCAGCCTAATTTTTCCACTGCAGCATGGTGTCACCATTGATGACTTGAAATGCTCTGATGAATTATGGAAAAAGTCATTGTTAAATCTCTACACAAGAGAACACGACTTACCTCCCCGAAAAACATGGAGGGACCTATTGGCCATTCACCCTGAGCCATTAGTAGATGGTCCAAACTCACTCCTCATGAGATGCGACTGCTTTAATGCATGGATGTTCTTGATGGATCTGTGTACTCATGGACCTGAGTACTTCCACCACTTCAAGTCAGATATACAAGACCCAGAGACAATAGAACAGATCCCTTTGCTCAAAACACCAATCATTGCCACTCATGCAATGGATATTAACAACTCAACTGTCAGTGGGAATATCCGCGCAGTCATCGAACTCCTTGCCCAGGGTGGCATTTACAATCTGAATAACATGGAATTCAAGACACCTGACATCTCACAGCATGTTGTCCTGACCCATGGTGACCTTGGGACAGGTGAAAAACTCCAGATGGCGCAATTATGACGGTCAATCAAGTCAACCCCATGGGATCACTTGCAGCATGTAATCTTTATCCTGGGGTTATTTCATTTGAAAATGGCTTGCGCAGATGCTATATGGCAAATTTTTATACAGCCATTAGTGGTGAGAGAAGATGAAATGAGTCTTATGCGAGATGTCATGCAGCTTCGACCTAGAGAAACAGGGATATACTGTTCAAAACCTGGATTCCAATGGATGCATCAACTAATTGGAAATTTGGGCACCTGTCGTCAGCTGGATTGTTGGCAAGTCCATGTTAAAAGCAAGTGTCCAACACACATCAGCCTTGAGGAGTTTGCAAAATCAGAACTGACTCTTGACGACTTACTGATGATGGCAAATGAACTAGCACATAACTATGTGGCCAACCACATGCTACAGCACATGTGCCAAAGGTCCAAGAAGGAGCAGGACCTCCAATTTGAAAATGTGCTCTTAATGAACAAATACTTTCTGCTTTATGAAGAATTATTGTATGCAATGAATCATGGGGACATTGGATGCACCGAAACAACCACAATCACATGGATTCCCATTCTCAAAGAAACAGGGAAGCACAAGTATGCCACACATATGTCAAATTTTCTTCTCAATGTTCACTTCCTATATCCTCCTGGGCTCCAGTATGTTGGTCATAAAATTGTGGTTGATTAATCTTATGCAACACTATAGACAAGCAATACATTACCATATACTTGTGAATCCCACTGGTAAGGGCATGAGTTGGCGAGCTGTTGACTGGTGCATAGAATTGAACAATCTGTCCATGAAGGCCAAAATGGTGGCAAGGGACCTAATTGCACAGTCGAGCAAGTTTTGCTCGAGTCCCTGCTGGTGCAAGCATACCAGAATGCTCAGACAATAATACACAAAAACTTCCTTCTTGCACACCTCACATCCAAACATGCCAGCCCAAACATGACGAAAATGTTGGAATTACTAACTATTCAACTGGCTAAATCTTCCCCTCACATCCTGTTGCCCAGTAGAAAGAGCCATTGTCCTATTGTCGACTTCCTTGACAAAGGGAGGGAAACGATGGAGAAGGCAATACAAGGAGAGGCAGATGAAAGTGATGAGACTGTGGATGCTGAAGAGGGCAGAGCAGATTTAGAGGATGTATTAGTTGAGCTAGTTTAGGACTGATCATTTTCTTTGTTCTGTGCAGCATGAGATGGATGTCTAGGGCAAACATGATTGCATGCTGGTAATAAAAAGGCTTCAATGAGAATCAGGGGAACTTAAGAACTCGAAACTTACCATTGTGACCTTCATTATTGCAGGCACTACACTTATTCTTAAACTTCAAGTTGGGAGTGTTGGTTCTTGCAGTGGGACAAGGAGTAGTGAGTACTGGAACATTGCCAGTGGATGGATAACTTAGAGGTGTTGTGACAAAAGGGCTGGTGATGGGTGGTGCATGCCTTTGAATAAGCGTAATGATCTCATTGCCAAACCTATTGCTGTCTGTCCACCCTGTCTCCTTCTTCAGGTCAAGTATGCTGTTGATTTTGCAGTGATGAGCACAGTCAACAATGCAGTCTAGTGTGCAATTTGGGAGGACAGGGGAAGGACCAAGATCATTGAGGTGGGACCAGCCATATGTTGAAATAGTTTTCTGCTCACACCAATCATCAAAGGCATCTTGCAATACAAGGTCAGGCACTTGTTTTGTGTACTTGGGATGGTGTGAACGGCGTGACATAACAGAAGGTTCATCAGCTTGGGAGGAGTAAATAGAAAAATGGTTGGGATGGTGAATATTGCAGCAAACCATAGGCTGTAATATCAGGCAGCAGGAACAGCCCAAAATGCACTCTGGGTTGCAGTCAAGGTGGTCAAAGTCTGGAAGGGCATGAGTGCAGTCCAGTTCAATTGAATTCAAAAATTCTCACCAGCCACTTCATTATCAATGCAGACATCAAATACTTTCCTTCTGCACATCAGTCCCATATGTTGGTTGGCATTGATAAGATAATACATGCTGAGATCCAACAAGGTGGCAGGTTGCCTGCCATTGGATGACAAGTTCAATATCTGGGACATCCATACCCTTTAAACAGTCCATAAGTCATGTATTTAATTTAACCCTTTTGTCCCTCACCATTCCAAATGAGTCAGTTGTAAAGAATCCCTGTATTTCTCCTGATATGAGGTTCTCAAGTTTGGTGTCCTTATAAGTACTTGACATCTCTGAATTGAACCATTTAATTTTGTTGCTGAACTTGGAAGGGAGACATTTCCTAAGTGACTGTTGCATTGATGGCATCTTGTATGTCATCGAAGAAGATGAGGAATTTTTGGGGAGGTCCATTCTCTCTTTTCCAACCTGCCAGAATCAAGAACACTAGGTCATTGTAACTGCTAAGTGCGTGTTTGATTTTTTGTACCCTGATCTTTATGTTTGGGTGATCCTTTGAATGTTGAATAGCAGTCAGCTTGTCAGTGTGCATGTGAAGGAGGTGCACCACATTAGCAAGTGTATATTTAGTAAGTGTTGCAGATGCAATCATGATAAGGCAGGTGTCCTTGTCATGGTGATGCAAGAAAATGCTGTGATTGCAGTGTTACTGGTGATGCATTTATCTTACAACTGTAGGCCTGCAAACACTGATGCATCACATTTTCTAGGATGATACATCCCTCTTACTCATGCATTGCATTTCCTAGGCTAATGCATCCCTCCTGTCCCTTGATGCATCCCTCCTGTCCCTTGATGCATCCCTCCAGCCTTTTGATGCATCCCTCTTACTGATGTATCGCATTTTTAGGTACTGGGCTAATGCATCCCTCCTGCCCTTTGATGCATCCCTCTCACTGATGCATCATATTTTTTTAGGCTGATGCATTGTGTTTACTGGGCTACTAATGCATCCCTCCAGCCTTTTTATGCATCCCTCTTACTGATGCATCGCGTTTTTTTAGGCTGATGTATTGCATTTTTAGGTACTGGACTAATACATCCCTCCCACCCTTTTATGCATCCCTCTCACTGATGTATTGCATTTTTTTAGGCTGATGCATCACATTTACTGGGCTACTAATGCATCCCTCCAGCCTTTTGATGCATCCCTCTTACTGATGCATCGCGTTTTTTTAGGCTGATGTATTGCATTTTTAGGTACTGGACTAATACATCCCTCCTGTCCTTTAATGCATCCCTCTCACTGATGCATCGCGCATTTTTAGGCTGATGCATTACTCTCACTGATGCATCGTGTATTCTATGCTCATGCATCTCTCCCATCCCTTGATGCATTCCGCTTGCTGATGCATCACGTTTCCTATGCTAATGCATCCCTCTCACTGATGCATCGCATTTTTAGATACTGGGCTAATGCATCTCTCTTACTGATGTATCATGTTTTCTAGGCTCATGCATCCCTCCTGTCCCTTGATGCATCCCTCTTACTGATGCGTCACATTTTTGCATTGCGTTTCCTAGGCTAATGCATCCCTCTCACTGATGACATCACATTTTTTAGGCTGATGCATTGTGTTTTCTGGGTTCTTTCAGCCCTTTGATGCATTCCTCTCACTGATGCATCACGTTTTCTAGGCTCATGCATCCCTCTCACTAATGCATCATGCACCTCCCTGCCTCCTGTCTCCCACTACCCTTGGCCATTTTCAGACCATCCTGATGCATTATACACCTACCCACCTCCTGCAGCCGCCAGGCTTCCTGCTCCTTCACACAAATACATGTCCTTAGTGTTGAACTATATACCGTAACTCTAGTCCAACTCAGCACTGTGTACCTGTGAATTGAGCCTGTGACCTGCAATGCCAAGTTTCAAAGTTTGACGCAGATGTTTTGAGCAACTATAATTGAAGTCAGACGTGCTAACACTACATGACTGTGACTATAATTTATAAGATTGTCAAGAAACCAACGAACAATTTAAGCATAAGACACGTTGCATTCAAATCATGAATGGAGTACCATATAGAGACAGTATCGGACACTAGGGGGGACAAGTTGTCTAAGGTGTTATCAAGATGCTGGGTAACATTATGGGATAAATGTAAGAGTATGACTGGCATAGGGTCTGAGAACAATCAAGCCTTGGTTCACTTTTTTCTAATAGATGTGTCAGTATGTGCAAAAGTAAGAAGAACAGTAACATACTTGGGAGCACTGAGGACTTTATTCTGGGCAGGTCATTTCAATGAAGATGCTGCTTCTGCATCCAGGTGGCTGTTTTCCTTTCCAGCCAAGAATGAGACGCTGTTGGTGCCAATTGCATCTGCAGCCTCATTGCATCTGGACTTTTCGGCACACATTTGTTGCATACTGTGGAGTCAATGTTGACAGGAGACACCACCCCCTCTGACTGACTTTGACCACTTGTGGCACCTCCAGTGACATCAGTCACAGGAGTGGGAACAGGTAAGGGTGTGGTTGTCATGGTGCCGACCTCGGGTTAGGGACAGGTTTTGTGGTGGCTGCTTTTTTGGCCTTTCTCTTCTTAGTGGTAGGCACAGCAGATGCAGACTGCATAATCGTGTCGGCTGTAGCCGAGGGTTTGGAAATGTTGGTCATGGTCGTGGACTTGGCATTGGAACACTTATTTGCAGGCTTTGCCTTCATGCTAGCCTTGGTGGTAGGATGGCAAGAAGTTCCATCCATATCCGGACCTGGAACAAGAGAAGGCACAACAGGCAAAGGCATGGTGGGAAGTGACTCAACAGGTGAAGGCAGAATAGGAAGCGAGTCTCCAATGGTCTTAGCAGGAATGGGTGATGGCATGATAGGAAGTGAGTCATCATTGATTTCAGCCAGGCTACTGTGCTCTGCAGAAGTGGGGGACAGAAGATCTGACAGTTGTCACCCGCCTACAGGAGTAGGAAATCCTGCATCATTGAAGTTCCAGTTTGAATGCTGCAACCCCTCAGTGAATGAAAAATTGGGGGTGATGACAGCCTGTGAGAATGAATCTGAAGACTGGAAGCCAGTGTAGTTGCCCATCTGCACCAGCAGCACTGATTTTTGCTGAAATGATGCATCAGTGTGAGGAAGGACAGTCTGGAAGGATGCATGAGAGAGTGGTGCATAACTGCCCTGAGCCAAATGAGCATGGGCATGGTACTGAGCCTGTGAGTCCAAGTTATAGGTTGGATGAGCAGCCATGTTATAGGAAAGGTGGGCTTGCGTCCCGTACGTGGCATGAGTCTGTGTATCATAGGCTGGAGGAACCTGTATATTGTATGGCAGCTCAGTCTGTGTCCTGTATATGGCCATCTGCACACCATACCCATGAGGCATGTCATTGTAAAGTATCAATTAATAAGATATCAATAAAGAATTAGATAGCACAAAGCGTACTTACTGATTGGTTGGTTGCTCCCTCCAATGCATCAGCCAAGCCAGGCACCACTGATGCATTGACTAATGAATCTGATGCACCAGGGATTGGAATGGAGGTTGTTGCAGGACTGGCTGATGCATCAACCAATGACGAACCAGGGTTCAGAAGGAAGGCCGCTTTGATGCATTAGACCAATCTAAGAACATATAAAGACTAGACCACTCACCGTTGCCAGAGTTTACCATCCCCATCCCAGCCCTCTCACCTTCAAGCTCGCATAGCTGAGAATTTTCCTCTACCAACTGTTTGTTCTCTTCCTCAGTCTCACTTTCATCACTCTCCTCGGACTTGTTGCTCTCAGAGTTATCGCCTTCGTTAGTTGTGATTGCACTAGGTTTGTGCTGGTTTGCAGCTGGACGTGCTGGTGAGTGACCCTAAAACCAGTGCAAACAAACACAAACTTATGAAAGATTTGTTCAGCATACTGTTGGAAGGCCTCCAGGAAGGCTCTGTCAGCCGTCTCATACAACACAGGAAAGGATTTTCCTTGAGGTGTTTCCAAAGGATGACAACTTCTGATCGTGAGTCTTTGCAAATCTAGAGTAATCCATACCACTCATGATAAAGTCGTCATGTCCCAATTATTCCTTGGATCAGGCCCAGCAAACATGAACAAGACAATGAACCGAGTTTTATGCCTCACAAGTTGTGCAAAGCGATGGCAAATCACAGGTAAGTCATCAATGCCTCTGAAAATGGTGTTGGCCCATCTGAATGGAATCTCTAGAGTAAAATGAAACATACCGTGCAATGGATTCTCCATCTGTCTCATTGTTGTCTCTGTTGTCATCATCAAGAGCATGAGTCCCACGCTTAGTGTCCTTCTTGTGAGCTTTCAGACGTTCCTTGTACTTCATATAAATCTCAGCCTTGACATCCTCAGACTCGTCTTCAAGCAGCTCCTTCAAGAACTTTCGACTGAGTGCAATGCGCTTGCCAGAAGTCGTCACATTGCCGGCTTCTGCCCCAGCCTTGACTAATGGTTTGATTTGTTCGTCATAATAGATTTCGGAATAGATCTCAGCCTCAGACTTTGCACATTTCTTTGTCTGCAAGGCTTCGTCAAAAACAGTACACTTCTTTTTCAGGCTGCAGTTTTTTCTGGAACCATTTGTGCGCCAGTGAAACCACGTCCGAAGTTGCTGTGTGAGGAATTCCAGTTAGTGAGCACTATTCTGCCATGTCAAAAATACACTCACCACCTGACATGCTTCCTTTGCATCATCAACAGTGCTGACTTGCTCCTGAGAAAGTAAATTCTCAGGGATGTCAGGAAAGAGGACTGTGTGTTCTGGATACTTTCTGAACCATCCATCATAGAGTATTGGCCAGAAATCAGTATAGTCCCCCTTTTTCGCATACTCCAGATATGCTGGCAATTGTTTTTGAAGCCAGAGCGTCTGCTCTTTCGAGGCCCATGGAGCTGCCAGCATCTGTAATCACCAATCAGTCCTATGTGAGTAATTTGGCAAATATCATGATGTCATACTCTTAATAAGATAAGGTCTCAGCATGAACGTACAGTGTTACCAAAGCTTTAGGCAAGTGTCTGTTCAAATGATGTTGTAGAAGTCTTATGTATCCTGGAGGCGCATTCACCATCACACGCATGGACCATTTTATTTTTTCATTTGTTGCCTTGGCAGGCCAGAATCAAGTGTGTGGAGGATCTAGTCCAGCCAACTTCATTTAAAGCTAACTATGTTTCCTTGAAGAATTCAAGTGTGTGCCATATCGCATCTAAATTTATTTAGCCAGAATCAAGTGCGGAGAATCTAGTCCAGACAACTTCATTTAGAGCTGTCTATGTTTCCCTGTTTTCCCAGATTCACCAGCCAAATCAACCTCCAACTGCAAGACTGACTGCCGCTCATCTGGAGACCCCATTGGAAATGGTACATATGGGATCCAAACCGAGGAGAGACTTCGCTTATATTCGAGCCACGTCTTAATGTGCTAGTGTAGCAACTTAGCTTGTAGGTAGCAGTGTAATTGTGAAGCACGTACCATTTTGCGATAATCTTCAGCATCTGATAATGCATGATGCTGCTGATCAGTCAGAACCTGTGACTCAGGGATGTCGGGGAGTAAGGTTTGACGCTCTGGCCAACATGGAAAAAAACCTCAAACAACGATGGCCAGAAGAGCAAAAGGTTGTTGTCTTCATAGCACCATAAATACATGGCAACCTGGTCTTCCATCCACTCAAGCTGTTCACTTGTCCAATATGGATCCGATTCCTGTGACATGTCTGTCCTGCCTAGGACTGTCAAAGCATGAATGTTAATTGAATTATTCAACGAATCATGCACCTGAATATTTTGGCAGTGAACTTCTGTACAGTATTACACATAACTGCTGGTGTTCAAATAATTAGGTTTTGAACTCCACAGCAGAGTGTGTCACTGAGGTGGGACGGTACAGGGGAATGTTTGAGAACACAGTGAAATAAGTTATGCCCACCTCTGCAGCTAGTGTGTAGGTGTAATGATCAAAGAATCACCTAACAATATTCCAGAGTGATGTGAACCATCCTGCCAGCCCGACCACAACAAGCAGGGGCCAGGCACAACAATAATGTACTAGTAGTCTAGTATGCAATACAGCAGCACTGGACACTAATTAGTAAGAATTACTAGTTGCCAATTGGATAGGGTATGATGTGGAGAATATGCTCACCAGCCCCATGTTTTTATGTCGATACATGTGAATACATAAGTCAAATGACGCCTTCAGATTGTGTCCTGCACCATCTCTCAGTTTAGCTGAATAATTAATTGTTTTCTGCCACAAATGAACTGGCATATGTTCATAAATCTTGTGTAAAATATGGTAGTCTGCAACATGGAGAATGCGTCCCGTTCAATCTCAAGGTCAAATCAGTGCCCAATGATACCCGAGGCATTCATGAACATGCTGGAACATAGTGATCTTGGCCAATTGGTCATTGGCTACTGTGACGGGATGATATATGGTAAATCTCGTGTAAATAGACTAACCTGAAGCTCACACTGTAGAGGTGTAACTCACCGCACTTACTCCCTTAAGCAGTACCCTCAATATGACTCGTCCACGATTGTACAGTACCCCTCAAGAGAAATTGGAAGCAGCTCATCACTACCACAAAACATATTATGACAGGTCAGTCAGTGCACATTTGGCAGTGCATATTCAATGACATGTTTGTGCCAATGTTCAGGAATCATGCTATTATCAGTTCCAAGTGCAAAGAAAAATATCGAGCACAACAGCAGTAAGTTGAAATTCATTTTCTCAACTAGTTGTACATTACTAACTTCAAGTTGTTCATATTCCACTATGTAGTGCAAATGCAGCCCCTCAACTTGAAGAAATGGCAGACCTTGCAGTATCATCCATCATCAATGGTCAGTGAGTCTCACAACAGCGTTTTACGGTTTACCCCTTAAAATCACTAACAACCACTTGTCCAAAGCAAGAAGAGTAGTAACATTGCAGATGCAGAAGCTACACTGATACGCCTCATAAACAGCTCCTCTACAGAGCTTCTTGATCAGTTGGTCCAGGATTTCTGGGTTAAAGGCACTACAGCCATTGACCATTGGATTCAGTCCATTGAGACTTTGCTAATGGATGTGGATGCACTCAGACAGCAAGTTCAAGAGTATCATTGCGTCACTCTCCAAAGCCATAGTGTGGGGAAGGAGTTGTCTCAGGTGGAGTTCACTGCTGGAAGGGTTACCAGCCTCACAAAAGCTTTGGAGGACATCCTCATGCATGCCATGGTTGACCTGCATACTCTATTTGACCACCATGCACAAGGTGAGCTACTGTCGAATAGTATTCTGCTTCTTGGGGCATTAATTACCTACTACACCAAGCTAATGCATCATGTCTTGTTTGACTGTGCTTTAAAGTGGTTGCGCGAAGTTTGTGCAGTGATTCACCAAGTCATTTCAATAAGGTATGGTGACAAAAACCCAAGAGATTCTCATTGCACGCTACTAGTCAGGTAATACATAGTACATGATAGGTACAAGTAATTACATCATTTCGACAGTTCGAGAAGCCTTGCAACTCTAGTTGTCTGAATCATCTTTCTAAGTCTTAGCACACCTAAGCCTTAGTCATTGAAACGATCTTTGTATTCGACTCAGCCAGTCTAGTCCTCTTCACAAGACTCGTCTGACTTCATTGCCTACAAAACCTTTGCTCTTCTGCTTAGATACAGATACCGAATGACTGTCACTCTTATCTGAGTAGTCATGTCACAACCAACCCCAGTCGTAACAAAAGATTAAAGTCTTACAAACACCACACATCTGTGAGTGACAGAAACCCTAGAAACCAGACTCAGAAGAACTTGCCATAAAGCAAACCCTGAACCCCACATAAACCTCGGCCAAAGACACATGAGTACTGATACCAACATAGCAATGTCTGGATCAGCAGCAGTGACAGCACCAGTGCAGATTACCACATCAGAATTTAAAGCAGGGTTACCAAGTCAGTTCAATGGAACCCCCACAGACGCTAAGAGATGGCGCTATTCAGTTAAAACTTATTTTTTGCTGAATGCCAATTACTATAACACTGATGAGAAATGAATTACCACTGCTCTCGCATATATGAAGAATGGGACTGCAGGAGCATGGGCATTAAACTTTTACTCCAAGATATTTGAAGCAGGAGAGGTGTGGGGGAAGTTCAAAGACTTCAAAAAGAAATTCAGAGCCTTGTTCTGCATGGTGTTATGAACTGGGATAGTTCTGAACACGACTGCCACAAACAAGCTGTATCAAGAGTCATGGGTTTGTAGTGCCAGCTGGACGAAGGTCTAGCACTTGATCAAGGTAAACAGTGAAGACAGTCAAGTGCCAGAGAGAACTAGACTGGCTGAGCTGAGTACGTTCTACAACAACGAAGATAGTTCTGAGTGGTGTTACACGGAACTAGCTGAGTCGAGGTGAGTAAGTTTGCTTTAGACTAAGACTTAGGTGTGCTAAGCTTAGATACGATCTTAGACGACTAAGGATTGGGGGTCCTTAGCGAAGGAAGAATCCAGGTAAAACCCAGTAAGATTAGAATAGAGAATTACAGTATATCTACAAGCATTTATATACTAAGAGCTAGTACGGCAACTGAAATTGATCTGAACTTTGAAATACTGCGTGTGCAGCTCAGTACAGGCTGGTAGCGGAGTCTTAATGTGCAAGTTGGGCACACCAATGCCAATAACTCTTATCTGAGTGCCATCTTGCAAGATGCCTCCATTACCGCTTGATCCTTTGTTCAATAGACCATTATTTTCTGATCTGCTATTCAATCGACTCATTCTACCATTGGATCAGACAACATCTGCTGCATCGGTGGTCCATGAATGACTTATTCGATATGTGCTCCTCATGATCAGTATCATCATTACTACGACTCAATTATTTATACAAACTGTGTTACCAAAAGACCCTGAGCCATATCACACATCAGCTCTCAAGGGTGAAGAATGGTTAATGGAGTTGATTATTGGCCACCCTCAGCGCATCCGCTGTGAACTTGGAGTGCACACACATGTTTTTGAGAAGCTGATCAAGGAGCTTTGTGGTCTTGGCCATAGTAACTCCTGCTACGTCTCACTGGAAGAGCAACTAGCTATTTTTCTGTATACTTGTGTCACTGGTTTGACCATCAGACACGTTGGAGAGTGGTTCCAGAGAACCAATTGCCACTTGTTCTTACAGTGGCTTGCAACCTTTGTTGGGCCAAGGGTCCGGTGCATTGCGATGGCAGTTGCAGCATCAGTATAAACCTGTGGTCTGAAATTCCCTCCATCGCCTATTTTTGAACGTTGTGAATGGAGGTATGTGACAAGAGCATCTGTCTCTGCATCGTTCCAGATTGCCTTTGCAGCCCTCTTGAGCTGTGGCTCTTCAGACATGAGAAGTAGTTGGTAGTGGGCACAAACAATGATTCCAATTATAATTGGTATGATCCGCCTGCGCTGGTCCTGTAGATTGAGGATATGAGGCGCCTCTGGCCAGTGGAATGAGGACATTGGAAGAGGTCAAGAATGTTTGAGCTCCGCCTCGGCTTGACAGAAGCCGAGGCATCTCAGCTTAGCTACTGCAGCCTAATTTCCATGAACTTTCGGTTATTGTACTAGCTCTAAAGTGGTGGAGGACTTTAGGGCAGGCTCGTCAGATATAAATGGGCTATGTAACCAAAGAAGGAAGGTGGCTAATTGTACAACATGTTGAACATATGATGTCATAGAGAGTCAGAGTGAGTCATAGATGGAGCCAAGTCAGGATGAGTCACGTATGAATGTATGGTCAAGTGACTGTGGGCAAAAGTGATATACAAGGAGATGATGAGGTAAGCATAAGAAAAGCATAAGTAAAGAGAAGAAAATAGAGGGGCGTACAATGACTGTAACATGCCCCAATTATAGCCATGCAAGGGAGAGTGATCAACGCATGCAGCTGCTTGGGTGTGAGGAAGGGGGGGTGGCACAGTCTGAGCTGTAGGAGAGATGGGGGAAGGAGTCTGGGCAGCATGAGTAATGAGAGGTAGAGTCTGAGTAGTGGGTGCAATGGGAGGTAGAGTCTGAGCATTTGAAGTGATGGTGGGCAGAGTCTGGGTGGGAGGGATGCTGGGCGGAGTCTGGGTGGGGGGGATGCTGGGCAGAGTCTGGGTAGCAGGAGTGTTCCTGGCAGGGGAACCAGAGGGTCCGGAGCTCTCTAGTCCAGTGCTGTCGACAATGACTTGTATAAGATTGTGAGCATCATTGGAAGAAAGTGTCAGAGAGCCTAGAAGGTGTAATACAGCATCTGGAAACCATGAGTGAGCAAGAGACAGTCAATCAACTAAGAAAATATGTACCGAGGACAACATGATCATCACCATTCAAAACACTGTGGGACACCATTGATGTGAAAGTAAATTATGACCTCGAGCTTTCACTCACCTGGCTGGACGATGACCTTTTATACATCTTTGCATCTTGGATGATACATCAGTGTCGAACTCAGTAGAACTAGTACTATGGAAGTTCCAGAACTGAATGAATGAGAATCAGTGAAGGAACACAATTACATAATGATCAAGTGGCTCCTCAATCTCCTCAATTCACTAATACTTACCATGAATAAGTACACCAATTGCTGATGACATTAAAGGATTTCCAGTTCACAAATCAACAGTATTAGATGCTGTGCTTGAATCAAAAAACACCCTTGATCACTATTGGTAACTATACTGACAACTCCGAGATCAGATTGTTGGGTGTAATACACTACTTGTGGTCCATTTCACAAGCATGAGCAGTGCCTCTGTTTCATTATCTGCGGGGCCTTCATCCTCAGCCCCGGCCCAGTTCATAGATTGCACACAGGAACTACACCAGTCCTTACAAGCCATAGCAAGGAAACGGAAGAAGAAGCCAGTGCTAAATTCGTATGCACGGACCACCAAACAGCCAGCCCAGCAAAGACAGCACACCAACTATCACGTGTACAAGGACGGCTCTATCAGCTACATACACACTTACATCGAACCTCCCAGGAATGCACAACTATCCCATGCACAGGAACCTCCATCGAATACCATGCCTGATCCTTTTGATGATCATGGTCCATCAGATGTTGATGTTGCATCTTCGTTGGATGATGTCCAACCTCAAAAAAGATGATGCACTGCTGGGGTAAGTGTTGTGGTCAGGTCACCCCCTCAATTACTCATGCAATTCAGGATCATCCACTACTTATGTGGTTGGAGCATCATTCTCTGTTCCTCGAGGAAATGTTATGTCTTGAGGGCAGAGGGGAGCTCCATGAAGCGCCTTGTTCCAGTTGTGGCAATTCTTGCCCTCAGTATCAATGCCAAGACTGCTTCAGTGTCGATCTCTGCTGTTTGTCTTGCATCACAGCCGCTCATCAACGTCATCCATTGCACAGGTTGTAGGTTAGTAATGTATCTATTTTGCTATGTGATGTCTGAAGTCACCTCCATAGAAATGGAATGGCGATTATTTTGAATCTGTGACTCTCAAAAGCCTCATCCTCCGAATCCAGTTGGGCCATGCACTCCATGAGAAGTGCCCAAACCCCCATCAGGCCTTTAATGATGACTTTGTGGTCATCGATTCCTATGGTGTCCATGAGGTCTCAATAGATTTCTGTAACTGTGTGAAGGGAAAATTGCACATACAGCAACTACTTCGGATGTCCTGGTTTCCTTCAACAACAGCCAATCCCAAAAGTGCAGCAACCTTTCACGTTCTGGATGAATTTCCACTGTTGTCTTTCGAGTCAAAGGTATCCACTTATGAGTTCTATAGTGCTCTTATGCGGGCTAGTGATAACACTGGCCTGATGCCCATTAAGGTTTGTAATCTATCATTAGGTACTCACATGGACTTATTTGGTTCTTCAGGACCAATATGAAGCATTCATGAGGATGATCTGTGAATGGTGGCATCTCACGATGCTCAAACATTTTGGGAGAGGGCATGACCCTAAGGGAGTAGAAGCCACAGCAGAAGGAGAGTGTACAGTTTTGTGCCTGGCTTGCCTGCACCCAGGTAAGAATCTACCCAACAACTGGGAGAATGCTCCTCGTGCAAAATGGTGAGCTGGAAATACTCATCACTCGTTCATTGAAGCTTGATATATTTTTGATTAGTTGGATATATGCCTTATTTGTTGCTATTGATGCAAACTTCCATCTCAAATGCAAAGTGGTGTCAAATAATACTATGGATCCAGGATTAAGTCACGGATGGGCATACTTCATAGAGGAGGGTGCATACAAGCAGTTCCTCAATGATAAAATTGATGTCCCCCAAGAGGTGAGGTTACCTTTACTTTGTGCTTGTCTGTCATTGATTCCCTCTAGAAATCTACATGCTCCAGCCACGATGCAGTCAATATGGCCGATACCAAGGCTAATTGGGGGCTAGCTGCTACTGGACTTGGTACTATTGACTGTGCACATCACAACATGAAGCGTCCAAATGCCATTGGAGATCTCCAAAAGGGAGAGAAGTGAGTCTACTCAATCATCAATATTGACATGCACTGATAGGTACTTGCCAGTAGATACATCAATATGGACTACCTTTTTTTTTCAACACTCCATCACACCTCCTTACAAACTCTCAATATTTCATATGATATCACCTGTCAGTGGCACAAAAAACTCTGGCAACATATGAATGGATTTCCTCATTTGATGCACTTTGATTTTGTAAGGAAGGCTATCTCCTTCTTTGTCCCAAAATTTCACCTCCCTGCCCACATTGAGAAAGGCCAGATGATGTTCTCATTCAACTTTAAGTGCAGTGTTGGTCAAATGGATGGAGAAGCTCCAGAGCATGGGTGGGCCAACATCAATCCTGTCGCATCCAGTACAAAGGAGATGGGGCCTGGTGTAAGGTGTGATACATTGGATGATTTTTTTGGAGATTGAAACTGGAAGAAAATCATGGGTCTCGGTGCGTATATCTGTTGTATTGCAATGCTGGTCTCATTTGCCTAACTAGGTACTACCATGCTACATAAAATGAAAGAGGCCCTAACTGAGCGCATGAATCAGCAAGCTGCACTTAATGACTTGGAAGAAGGATTAAAGGATGAGTACGGAGATGCTCTGAATCAATGGATGTCGCAGGTAGAGGCCTGGGAGGATGACCAGTCTCAGCCCAACCCTTTTGAGCAAAACGCAGATGGTTTGTTCACTCATTGTTTGAAGTGATGCTAAGTGACTTCATGTGTTATGCTTAGTTGTTACATTGGCTTCTGTTCGGGTAGTACTCACAAAGGAAGAAGAAACAGATATCCAGAGTAAAGCTTGCCTTGCCTTGCACGAGGATTGTTCCCTGAGTGTGTTGATTAGCTCAGGACTGGAGCTTGAAGAGCAACAGTGTGTTTTCTTGAATCCTTGCATGTGATGTTGCTAAATGTCTCCCAGGCGGCGCTTGAGAGCTGACAAGAGTGGGCATAGTATACACATTACTGATAATCAACAAGGGAAGTTTCTTGAGTGGAGCAATGCATTACAATGTAGGATTGATGCCTGGTCAAAAATACAAGAGCTGTATATGCCAAACATTGCTGCCATGCGTCTCTCAGACAAATCAACCTCCACTGATGACAACTCTATTCCTACTATGGACATTTTCAAGCTGTGGCTACCATTGCAGATTGGCAGGTTGGGGCCTTGTGATGAATGACTGCAGAGGCTGGAATGAAGATTAAGATATGCTCAAGGCCACAATGCCCTCTGCTCCTTACACTCCAACCTCCGCGCACAGACTGCTGTTCTCAGGTACAAGGACCACAACCTTTGAGGACAGGGAGCCAACACTCGAGCACACAGTACACTCAAGATCATTGATGCAAGAATTGATGCTGCCGCTAGCAAATATGAAGGTGTACATAAGGCTCTCATGATTCTGAGCGGACTCCTGAATGAATCTGGCTGGCAGTCATCACTGCATCCTTTAAATCGTCAGGATATTCACTCTATGTCTGACCTTCTGTGGGGTGAATCAGAGGGTAGATGAAAATTGTCATGGATATGGAATATGTGTGGCACTGCAGGAAGTGAAAAGGATGACAATGGTGCTCTAGAAGATAAGCGCAATACTACAAAATGATTCTCTTACTGACAGTGCAATAGATATGAGGATTGAGTGGTGCAAGGCAAGGGCACATGCAATGCACTGGGGGGAAGAAGTAGACTTTCTGAAAGAAGAAATGCGGCATATATTGGCATTTTTGAGGTGGGAAGTAGGGCAATGGGATAGAATGCGAGATGATGCTATACCAGCCAATGCAGAACATGAGGATGGCTGTGTGGCATATACAAAACGTCAGGCTGACTTACGCCAAAATCTAGCATTATCATTTAAAGCACATTGGGCAGAAACACTGGCATTGGTAGATGTAGATTAACTAACTAAATGATACATTATTGAGCTTGACATGACATAGCCACAGGATAAATTAGGGCAGGAGGGATGCATCAAGGGATAGGAGGGATGTATGAGCCTAGAAAATGTGATACATCAGTAAGAGGGATGCATAAAAGGGTAGGAGGGATGCATTAGCATAGGAAACACGATGCATCAGCAAGAGGAATGCATCAAGGGACAGGAGGGATGCATAAAAGGGCAGGAGGGATGCATTAGCATAGGAAACACGATGCATCAGCAAGAGGAATGCATCAAGGGACGGGAGGGATGCATGAGCCTAGAAAATGTGATGCATCAGTAAGAGGAATGCATAAAGGGGCAGGAGGGATGCATTAGCATAGGAAATGCAATGCATCAGCAAGAGAATGCATCAAGGGACGGGAGGGATGCATAAAAGGGCGGGAGAGATGCATTAGCATAGGAAATGTGATGCATCAGCAAGAAAATGCATCAAGGGATGGGAGGGATGCATAAAAGGGCAGGAGGGATGCATTTCATGCAAATGCATCAGACATGCATCAGGACTTAGTACTGTAGGGGAGGAAAGAGCGCTACAACTGTAGGGAAAATGCATCACAAGTACACTACAGTTATAACAAATAATGCATTATACTGACATGAACCTGTGGATAAGGACGATGGACAGCAGGATATAATGAAGACACCCAAGCTCCTTATACTCTGGGTGGAACTCCCCCCAATCAGTAAGACAGTGTGCCTCGTCAATGACAATGCTAATGATCTGAGCCATGAACAGGTCATTTTTCAACAGCCTTTCAAATTCACCATTTGGTTTCATGATTTGCTCGGGGCTAACTGGGACTGCTCAATACTTGAGTGTGCAAATATCCTTTATCATTATCTGGTGAACAAATGACTTTACAGTTCGAAAGTCATACTCACAGCGAAATTCACAGGTGTTGCAGTCTCGCTGCTTATCGAAATGGCTTTTATGCCTGCCTTGGCAAGTGACATGGCATTCTGTTTGCTGAGCATATTGAGGGGAGTAATGACAATTTGAATACCCTGACAAAATAACAAAGGCATCCAGAATGCTAATGTCTTGCCCATTCCCATCCCCGCAGTACAGAGTACATCACAGTCACCCTTCAATAAAGCCTCTGCAACCTTTAGTTGCCATAAACAAGCCCTGACTCCAAATTTTTCCTGTGTCACAGATTGGATCTGAGATAAAGAAGGAATCTCTGGACTGAGGGATTGAATAGGAGCCATCACATCATTAATGGCAAACATGTTGCATGTTATTTCAAACTCCAGCAATATTAATACCAAATATTTTCTAACCCTAATATCATTCTACACCAATAGATTTCGTTTGGCGCTGTTTCAGCCACTGTGGCTGACAATGTTTACATGTGTTATGTTCCAGCCACTGCTGAGAGTGTGAGGGGAATAAGGTTGTGCTGGGTTTGAATTTTTGCATGACTTTGGATAGTGCCGCACCCTAGTATGCCACCCTCCACACTCGAAGCAGTGGCTGGGAAGGAGCCTGGTCATGGCTCTGCCTTGCGCTCGGCGGAGAACATTGAACCATTTTAATTTGTCATTTTCGGGTCATTTACCTCATGTAATTGACGAGTCTATTATGGTATTACATAATCCACGACTGCGCAACTGGTCTAGGCATAGTAAGCACGGATAAGCATAAATCGTAAGCTCCCTGGTGTTAGGATCCCTATTCTAATCGTAGTATATAGAAACTCAAGCAACCTCCATAGCGTATTTAAGAAGAGTCTGTATAACCTACAAATCTGTATCCTGCTTTGGGTCTGCAAAACGATGCTCCGTATACTTTGGCAATTCCATATTAGTTGGTGTCGGCATCAGTGAACTTGGTTCTGGCAAAAGCGACGCGGCCCCTGCCGCTATCAAACGCAGTGTAGAAGCGCTGGAGGAATACGTAGCCATTAACAAAGTCATACCCTGCACCAGTGGGTGTTGCAAGGGCTTTAACGATGAGGAATATATCATTGTCACCGCCATTAATATTGTAATTGAGACAACGAGGCCAGATTTGCGCATTAGGGATGAGAATGTAGTTTCTCTGTGCAAATGGTTAACAAGGGGTGTGAGGGCTGACAGGATTGACGTACATCTCCAATATGGAATTCCAAGGGACTTAGGTATCTGTACTGTTCAAGGGAAATCTGGAGAAGACCATTTGCCGGATTCACAGTACCGCCGGTTGCAGCCTGGTACCTCTCATAGGCATCTATCCAACGCAACGCTGATGAGACCATTATTACTGGCTGCACTCTAAATACACACCGATGGCAAGGTAAAGAAAGGTGCAACCAGAATCCACGACGCCAGCGGTGGAAGCCAAGATTTCTATATTTCCGTAGGTGATCCTCTGATTGATACCCCAATACCGTGATGAAGGGGCGGTGGTGGTGACATCACTGAAACAAAACAATTACTATCAGTTTGGATTGATCCAGAAGCTGAGGTGCCTTACGTGTATATAATGGGGCGTAGGTACCTTCTAGGGTTGGTTCCACCAAATGTAAGCTCTCCAAGGTTGTCTATACCTGAAACGACGGGCTGGAAAAAAACACCAACAACGGGCCGACTAATGCTGCCTTGCGCAGCCAGGCGCTCAGTGACAGTCGGGGTCGTTGCTTCTGGTGAATTTTGTAGGGCACCGAGGCCTGACGATATAGGCCCGATGCCAAGGACACCGTCAACGGCGACACCCTCCCAAGTAGAAGCAACACCGATTTGCAATCTGGCGATGCTGAGCTTCCTCACACCGAAATAGAACTCATCTTGGAACATAGTTCCTATAGATATTAATCATAGGCATTTTCAACATATGATATTGTTGTATGTCATACCTATGAAGGAGCCAAAACGGTAATTTACCGCCACAGGCTCTCCAGTGTCGACTCCGCTTCGGCTCAAGTACGGAAGGCCGGCGCCAACCCACGTGATCGCGCTAGCGCTGTCGACAATCAAGTTGTCTTCAATAATATGTTAGCAGCTGCATGTTTTCTCAGTGTTGAACTTACAGGTTATGAGAGGATTGCCAATGCCAACCGACACGGTGTAACCCGTAAATGCGTTTCCCAAATTGGCGTGTGACAAAGGAACAACTGGAAAAGGATGATCATCAGCATCACGTCGGCCATGCGTGCTGTATTCCCCGAAGGCCGCCAAGCGAGCTTCATCGTGTCGCAAGAGGTCGGTAATATTGGAGAATGTTAGCCTCCTGGTCATGGGGAGGGTGACGGGGGAATCGCGAACTTCAACGGGCAATCCCATGACTGAGAAAGCCTGGAGTGCCAACAAGAATACAGCGGAGAACATGACTTACTGGAAAGCCATATCATACTCGGTTATATATGTGATAGCGAACGCGATGGCAATGCTAAGCACCTTAGCCACGTCAGTCCCATCGAAGAGTGATGACGAGATAGTTGCGATGGGGATGGGAGTCGTTGCGAGTGCAATGATTCGATAAAATGTGGCAGAGATGATCCTGGCATGTTCAATTTCTGAATCTGTGTTGTCAGGCGTCAGCTAGTGTTGACCAAAAATAACCAGTCACCCCTTGATTGATTTGACTTGACAACTAGTCGATGTGTTAGAGAACGGATGAGTCCTTGATATCCACTGCGAATTGGATCAAGTCTGGACGGGCTGCGAAAAGACGACATAACCGGTATATGTGGCAAAGTGACAGAGCAGTGGGAAGTACCCGTTTTGGGTTACATAGGAACGCTGGCTATTGCATATGGATTGCTACGTCTAGAATTCCTCGAGTTTAATTTCCTTTATACAAGTCTAATTGGTCGATACTTTCGAGTTTTATGTGCGGGCTTACCCAGGGTCTATCCCTTGCCTTTGTGGCACACGCTCCGGGCGCTCTCGGCATGACGCACATGCTGAGCAACCTTCGCCTTGCAGAGATTCTTACCTGGTGGACATTTAGGAGGTCTTCGCCTCTTCTCACTTGTCCGTCATCGCACTAGGTGTGTGGGTTATTTTTCGTTTTGTTGTACCTCTTCTCACTTGTCCGTCATAGGAAGTCTTCGCCTCTTCTCACTTGTCCGTCATCGCACTAGCATTCGAATTTTCGTCGCTATCTATAACATCGTTTGAAACTCATTCGTGTCGCAATATGAGCGATCCACCTCTGAAACCCAATCTTCAGTTCAAAGAGGAGAATCATCTCAGCATCATATCTCGTCCTTTGAACCTGAAGTTGTCGAACGATGCCTCAAATTCATCATTGACTCTAGAAAATATAAAATCACTAAGGTCCAAGCAGTTATTGGAGTTCAAAAGGAACTTGCCAAAGTTACCCAGGTTGATGATCCCATCTATGAAGCCGGACTCGCACATTATCTTGAAATCCTTGATGCCAAAAGGGAAGAAGATGAGCCAGAGAATGAGGGACGAAATTCAAGATCGCCACAGGCGAATAGATATGACGATTCACAAGTCTTCCAAAAGAATTCTTTCTGGGAAAAACATCGAAGAGGAAGAGCCTCCAGTGAAAAGACCGAAACTGATTATGAAGAAAGGGAAGGATCCGAGGATGATGAAAGTTTTCAACGAGAGAAAAAATGAAGACTCACGGAGAATGAGCTTCAATACTGTCCTTGGATTCAACCCTCAAAATTCTGTCACCTCTCTCATTCACAAGCCATTAATACCACCCTTCTATGCTACGAAGAATGGAGTGATGATCCAAAATTCTATCGTACCAAAATCACAACCACGCCAGGATGTCCCAGTTTATCAACCTCTCAATGGACCTTGCTCCTCGAAGGGAAAGCCCTCGATCTCAAAAAAGTCTTCACTGGTCATTACTCCACCGCTATTGATTCCAAACAGTCTCAATCACTTGAGCAGGATTTTGAGCTCACCCTCTCCCAACCAACAATTAGTCGCAAGGTCAAGTCTGCCGGAGATTGGGGAATCGCCACAGATATCTGGACTAAAGCCCTTACATTTCTCATGCCCTGGGGTGAGGAAGAAGTTCGGAATTACTGAAGCTACATCCTTGATATCTTCGCCCATTACCACTACTCCATTCATGAACGAGTCCTTGATTTTGACCGAGCCATTCGGCTTCTTGTCGAACAACAAAAATTCCTGCATCTTGATGACTTCTCCCGATTCGAAGGACTCAAGTCCAGTCATTTGTCAGCCTTCGGCATGGTCGCCTTCACTAAATCCTCTCGAGGATCGGGAGGATCAGGAGATAAGGGAGGAAAGGACTCCTCTAGTAATAAACACCAATATAAAGGAAAA
Source organism: Suillus decipiens (assembly GCA_016695475.1). Taxonomy (NCBI): domain Eukaryota; kingdom Fungi; phylum Basidiomycota; class Agaricomycetes; order Boletales; family Suillaceae; genus Suillus; species Suillus decipiens. The sequence goes on along the minus strand of MU173074.1, from coordinate 66,675 downwards.
GGTGAACCATGCCATAAGTGGAATCGCGGAGAATGTAGCAAAGAGGCAAGAGAATGTCTCTACTTCCATGTGTGCGATCGAGGAAGCTGTAGAGGGGCCCATCGACGAACTGAATGTCCCTTGGAAAAAGGAAGTAAATAATTCTGTTGCCGCTGGACAGCGATATCGCCGGCACTTTATATGGTCAAATCAAGCCAATGTACTCAGTCCTACTGCAATTTGGACTGAAATGGCGGAACCTCTTCTAAGACTACCGCTTTTAGAATTTCTTAATTACGAAGCTCTCAACACTATCTCCTCTCACCCTGATCTCTTTAAGATCAAGACTCTAATCAAGGTTGATGTTTTTCAGTCTATGTTGGAATCCGCGGGTCATCCCAACCCTTCCTTCTATCTCTCAGTTTGTGAAGGGCTTCGTCATGGTTTTTGGCCTTGGGCCGATACTCATTTTGGAGACTATCCTACAACCTGGGAAGAACCTACTCCAATTCCATCTATTGAACCAGAGCATATATTTCTTTGTGATCAGATCTCGAAAGAAGTACATGTTGGACGGTACTTTCCAGATTTCAGACCACATCTTTTTCCTGGAATGTATTCCATGCTGATTCATGCTGTTCCAAAGGATGGAGGAAAATTTAGATTGGTGACAAACCATAGTGCTGGGATATATTCTCTAAATTCTATGATCACCAAAGAAGATATTGCCAGAGTAACATTGGACAATGTCCAACATCTTGGTAGAGCACTTCATCAGTACAGAGACCAAAAGGGGGATAGACCCTTGGTAATCTGGAAAGCCGATGTCTCTGAAGCTTATAGGCACATGCTAATGCACCCTTTATGGCAAATCAAGCAAATTGTCTCATTCGAGGGGCATCAACATGTTGATAGGTTCAATGTTTTTGGAGGCCGAGCATCTTAGTGCATTTTTCACACATTCATGTCTCTAGTCATGTGGCTAGCCATCTTTGCTCGACTCATCCTGGCATTCATATATGTTGATGATTCTTTCTCTTATTCTGAGATTCAAGATCTTGCTTATTATCCCAAATATCCCAAATATCTTCCTCAGGACATGGTCTGATTACTCCAGCTTTGGGATGAGTTAGGAATTCCTCATGAGGAATGGAAACAAGTGTTTGGGTCTCAACTAGCTGTTATCAGATTTGATGTTGATCCACAGCTGATGCGAGTCCTGCTTCGTGAGGATTCCAAAGCTCAGCTCATTGCAGAACTCTGAGCCTTTGCTCGGCATCATAATAGGCAAACTTTGCAGGAATGTGAGCACATTGCAGGCTCTTTAAATTGGGTGCTTAATGTGGCTCCATTGCTATGACCTGGACTTGCTGCTTTATATAAGAAGATGAAAGGAAAGACTCAATCTAAAGCCTTGGTCTGGCTTAATCAGAGGATTGTAACTGAAGTACTGTGGGCAGCTGAACATATGGTGCAGTCTGATGGGATTTACCTTGTCAAGTCAGTTTCTTGGAGCTTATCCAAGGTTGCATCTGCTTGGAATGTATTGCATGTTTATTGTGATGCTTCAGGAATCAGTTTGGGTTTTTGGTATCCCTCCTTCAAGCTTGGTTTTCAATCCACTCTTCCCACTCATCCTCCAGTTTCTGACATTTTCTATTATGAGGCTTTATGTGTCTCATCTGCTATCCATGATGCACTCTCTTGTATTCCTACTGGGCACCATCTTGCTGTCTTTACTGACAGTTTAGACACTGTTGCGATTTTTAACTCTGTCAGCGGATGAAGGATACAACCAACTCCTCATGTTTGTTGCTGATCTTATCCTTGCGACATCTATCAATTATTGGGTCTTCCATATCTCTGGAGAGTGGAATACAATTGCTGATCATTTATCATGCAATAGAACACAGGAGGCAGTGGCTTGTGTGCCAGGGCTTTGAGTGCTACCCTTTGAACCCCCTCGAAATGTATTGGGGGCAGCCAAAAAATGATTCCTGAATTGCAAAGGGCCAGACAACCCATTATGGAAGCCTACCCAATTGAGCAATCATGGTCCTCTTCGCCTTGGAGAATTAGTATGGCCAGATAATACTAAGCTCCAAATTTGGCAGAAGCTCACTTTGTGAACCTCAGTTTCATCCAATAATACAAAACACTCCTTCATGCTTCAAATGCACAAAACAGATTCTCAATTTGAAGGAGCCACAATTGTCATTCAGCATTCACTCTTCAACCCTGATCCTCATTGCACCTCTTTGGCTTACCTCAAATCTCGTGATTCATTATTTCCATTTCACTCAACTCTCTGGTTGCATTCAAATGGAACTGTATCAACTCAATCTTGGTTTATAGTGTAATTATGGGCTTTTTCCCCTCCATCTATCACAGGTCATTCTATGTGAGCTGGAGGTGCAACTTCTCTTACAGCAGCAGGAGTCCCTGCATCTGAAATTCAGGCTATTAGTCATTGGTCCTCAGATTCTTTTCAAATCTACATTCACAAGAATCCCACATTACTTCATGCTCTTATTTTTAATGGTCAGTCTGCACATGATGGGTGGGATCCATTCATGCCTATCCCTACCTAATCTCTTTCACCATAACTCCCTTTCACTCTCTCTAATTTTTTTTACTTTTTATTTATTCTAATTTTCATCTCCCTTCCCTCCCTCCCAACAACACACACACATTATGGCTTATTACACATGTTTCATGTATCCTTGGTCCACTCAAGATCTATCTACAGTGGACTGGTTTTTTGTTCTTAGCTAGTGTGATATTCATCAGATTTTTTTGGAGTACCCCTCTGGAAAAATTCTTTTGCTGGCTAATCCTTGCAGCCTGCACTTCCACAAGGCAAAGTGAGACCAATTAGAGATACATGATTTAAACCTTATATGCTGAGGAGCTGCTATGAAATGTAAGCAACTTCCAACTCTGCATGTCAAATGCACCCTCTTCAGCTGAGGGCTATGGAGGACAGGACTGCCATGCTCACTTAGTCATGTCACAATCACATATAAGGCAATAGGATTCTGTGCACTTCAATCTTGAATAAATAAGTTATTTACAAGTGTTCTTTCTGACTTGAAAGTGTCTCTGCCTGGCAGTGCTGGGATTACAAGGTCCATCATAACTCATCAAAATAAGTAACTCTCCTAAGCATATACTTCCAATCCAAATCCTGGCCACTTGCAGTAGTGGTTACAGAGGTGCCTTGCCTTAAATTCATCCACCACACTTGCAATGTTCCCATCACTGAAAAAATCAATTCCTTCATTGACCAAGCTAGAGAAGCAACGCTGGTTAACAAAGGTTGCCAATCATAGTAGCTGAAAATGCACACACTGGTGGGTCAAAATCTGAAGATTAGTCAGAAGCTCAGTGCTGCCTTGATAATCAGAAATAAATGCCAGACCCTCTGTCTTTTCATACTGGATGTGCTGAGTAAATGAGAGAAAGATGGCTAGGTCATAGCTGTATTCGTCCTCATTGAGTGAAGGTCTGTAGTCCTTGTTGTGGATGAACTTTGTGAATGTCTGATCATTAGGAGTACCCGACATCACCTGTTCCTCAAGGAGATATACTGCCAAAAACATCCCTGCCTTAATATCTGCCATTGGAGCTTGTTCAGAGGTGCCCTGAGTGTTTGATGAGTGGCAAGAAAATGCCAAAGCAATGCCTGCTTCCATGAAATGCACACAGGATATTGGAAAAGATGATGGAGTTGGTGCAGCATCAATACAGTGATAGATGTACTCGTAAGTGAGGTCAAGGAGAGATTTTGTCTAGTACAACAAGTTACATTCATTGAGGAGTTTTTCATGCTCATCTGGTAGTGTGTAACATGAAATTTTGAGGATGCTGGATCCAGTGGTGTGAGGGGGAGGTCTGTGAAATGGCTGCTTGATGACAACATCCTGCTGAGCATGCAACCCAAGGCCACTGGAGGACAGGGGAGATAGCATGAGCCATCCTAGATGAGCTGTCTTAAAGGCACTGATCCCAATCATGCTGCAAATGGGGACATTGATAGTGAGTTATCTGATAGATGAATTTCAGATGTTGGGTGAAACAATCTTTGTATTTGACTTAGCCAGTCTAGTCCTCTTCACAAGACTCGTCTGACTTCATTGCCTACAAAACCTTTGCTCTTCTGCTTAGATACAGATACTGAATGACTGTCACTCTTATCTGAGTAGTCATGTCACAACCAACCCCAGTCGTAACAAAAGATTAAAGTCTTACAAACACCACACATCTGTGAGTGACAGAAACCCTAGAAACCAGACTCAGAAGAACTTGCAATAAAGCAAACCCTGAACCCCAGATAAACCTCAGCCAAAGACACATGAGTACCAATACCAACATAGCAATGTCTGGATCAGCAGCAGTGACAGCAGCAGTGACAGCACCAGTGCAGATTACCACATCAGAATTTAAAGCAGGGTTACCAAGTCAGTTCGACGGAACCCCCACAGATGCTAAGTGATGGCTCTATTCAGTTAAAACTTATTTTTTGCTGAATGCCAATTACTATAACACTGATGAGAAATGAATTACCACTGCTCTCGCATATATGAAGAATGGGACTGCAGGAGCATGGGCATTAAACTTTTACTCCAAGATATTTGAAGCAGGAGAGGCGTGGGGGAAGTTCAAAGACTTCAAAAAGAAATTCAGAGCCTCGTTCTGCATGGTGTTACAAACTGGGATAGTTCTGAACACGACTGCCACAAACAAGCAGTATCAAGAGTCATGGGTTCATAGTGCCAGCTGGATGAAGGTCTAGCACTTGATCAAGGTAAACAGTGAAGACAGTCAAGTGCCAGAGAGAACTAGACTGGCTGAGCTGAGTACGTTCTACAACGACAAAGATAGTTCCGAGTGGTGTTACACGGAACTAGCTGAGTTGAGGTGAGTAAGTTTGCTTTAGACTAAGACTTAGGTGTGCTAAGCTTAGATACAATCTTAGATGACTAAGGATTGGGGGTCCTTAGCGAAGGAAGAATCCAGATAAAACCCAGTAAGATTAGAATAGAGAATTACAGTATATCTATGAGCGTTTATATACTAAAGTGGTGGAGAACTTTAGGGCGGGCTCATCAGATATAAATGGGCTATGTAACCAAAGAAGGAAGGTAGCTAATCATACAATGTGTTGAACGTATGATGTCATAGAGAGTCAGAGTGAGTCATAGATGGAGCCGAGTCAAGATGAGTCACATATGAATGTACGGTCAAGTGACCATGGGCAAAAGTGATATACAAGGAGATGATGAGGTAAGCATAAGAAAAGCATAAGTAAAGAGAAGGAAATGGAGGGGCGTACAATGACTGTAACAAGTATTAGCTGTGAAAGGAAACCACTCCCACCACCATTTGCCTCAATAGAAGAAGTAATGGATGAGGACAAACCAGTACCTGCTATGTTACCCACAGAGGATGATGAAAACTATGATACTAAAGAAGATGTCTGGATGGACACCCCAGAAGAACCAGTCCAGATCATTGTGGACTACCCCTTAGACAAAGGAGAATTCTTGGCAGAATACACGCTCAATGGTGAAACAGTCAGGATTATTGAAGATGTCTCCATGAATACTCTGTTAATGCACGATGGAACTTCATACATTGAGTAGCATGCAACCCCACTCAAGTTCAGCAGCAAGTCACAGGAGTTCACAACAGCTGAGAAGGAAGCAAAGAAGAAAAGTTTTGAAGAACTGGTTCCTTCCTACCTTCACAACTTCACAGACATATTTGCAAAAGACAAACTAAACCATTTACCACCAGAGAGACCAGGAACAGACCACCATATTGAGACTAAACCAGGATACATTCCTCGAGTATCTGAGATCTACCTGTTGTCGCCAAAAGAACAAGATGTGGTCAAAACATTCATCAATGAAAACCTTGCTAAGGGATTTATTTCAGAATCTAAATCCCCCCAAGCCAGCAGTTTCTTCTTTGTCAGAAAGAAGAGCAGAGACCTCAGACCAACTCAAGACTATCAGTACATCAACGAATGGATGGTTAAGAATGCATACCCTCTCCCACTTCCCACCATGCTGATTGCTCAACTTCATAAAGCTAAATACTTTATGAAGATGGATATTCACTCTGGTTACAATAACATTTGAATTCACCTGGACAATAGATGGAAAGTGGTGTTTACCATGGAGTTCAGATTATATGAACCCAGCATGATGCTCTTTGGACTGTGTAACTCACCAGCCACATTTCAAGCATACATGAATCGCACCTTCCAACAAGAACTCAATGAAGGATGGCTTATTGTATATATGGACAGCCTTCTCATCTTCTTGAATGATCTAGAAGAGCATCGGAAGAGAATGAGATGGATCTTAGAGAAACTTCAAAAGGAAATGCTTTATTGTAAACTGGAGAAGTGTGCTTTCAACAAGGAGGAAGTCAAATATCTGGGAATGATTATTTGTCTAGGACAGGTCATGTCAGATATCAAAAAGGTGGAAGGAATCCATAAATGGGAAGTGCTGAAGAATGTTTCGGAAGTTAGATCATTCCTAGGATTCTGCAACTTTTACAGATCCTTCATCCCTCACTACTCTGATATCACTTGACCTCTCATTGACTTAACAAAAAAGGATAAGAAGTTTGAACGGACTGATAGCATGCAGGAATCCTTTGACAAGCTCAAACATGCATTCACTACCAAACCAGTCTGTCATATTCCATACATCCGATCTCAGATCCAATCTGATCCAATCGATCCTGCTTCTATCCAGACTACAGATCCGATCCAGATCACCCATCCAAGAGCCCCAGCTTCTTGTGTTCTAAGTCCACTGTGCATACTTGCTTCTATCTCCTTTCTGTGACCTACCTGTACCAGTGTCCCGGCTGTGTATATTCCTGTCCTGCTTACTGATCCGTTACCTGTGCTTCATATCCAACTCGCATTTGCTGATCTGCTGCGCATTTACTATTAGACTTCTGTTATACTTTGTGCATAGCCCTCCAGTTCCAGACTCACTGATTATCCATACTATCTACCTACAGTATATAAACTACATGTACAACTCTAGAGAACCTTAGTTCGAATATCATCTTAGATTCTGCTCATTCCATTCATCCGAACCTGATTCTCTTCCAGCTCTAAGTATCTTCTGAGACATAGGATTGATTCCTATAGTCTATATTTCTGACTCTACCTCTGGTAGTCTATATCCATTAGTTTCTAGTACAGACCTCATCTGCTGCTAGCCTTATACCTTGAATCCATCCGTGTGCTCCAGATACCCTCCAGACATACTCTTTCCATCCATACATTTCGGATATACTTCAGACGTGCCATATCTGATACCTTCGGATCCACCACACAAGCACTTCTGGATCCTCGGATGTAGATTACTCCTCTGAAATAAAGGGTAGTACTCAGGAAAGGGGCACAGTGCATGAACTGAGGCCAAAGCCCTTTGGATCTCTCACCTATTGAGTATGGTCTTAACACAGTCCTCCATAACCCAGATCCTCTGAAACAATTCGTGATAGCTATGGACACCTCACTGGTAGCCACAGGAGGCATCCTCCTACAAATGGACAAGAACAGCATATATCATCACTGTGCTTATCTCTCTCAATCCTTGAACCCAGCAGAATACAATTATCAGATTTTCAATAGAGAGCTACTTGCAGTCATCTGAGTGCTAACAGAGTGGTGCCACTATTTGGAAGGCAACCCACACCCCATTGTTGTCTTCACAGATCACAAGAATCTGTTATACTTCAATACAGCTCAGAAACTCACACAACGACAGGTGCAATGGCAATTAATTCTATCCAAATTTGACATTGAGCTTCACCATGTCACAGGAAGCAAACTAGTGGCTCCTGATGCCCTGTCTTGCCATCCTGACCATGCTTCAGGCAAAGATGATAATGTCAATCAAGTGCTCCTCCCTGATTCTATGTTCATTAGACTCCTTGACATCGACCTCACTGATACTCTGCGCTCCTCAGACCCCCTTGATGATCCAGTGTTTAAAACTGCCTCTGACACCCTTGACAGTGTCTGTCTTCCCCCCATAAAGTCTGCACTGTCTGACTGGACAATCACCAATAATATTTTGTATTCCAAAAATTGTGCTTATATCCCACCAGCCAACCATGCAGCAATCCTCGCCCGATACCATGATTATCCCATAGTGGGGCATCCAGGCTGCTTCAAAACAGAAGAATTGGTTAAGCAGGAAGCCTGGTGGCCTGCTATGGGCTCCTATATTCATAAATATATTGAAGGCTGTGCCCTTTGCCAGCAAATGAAAGCTGACATGCACCCAGTCCACCCACCTCTTACCCTGATCCCCTCCACTGCAACTCGACCTTTCTCACAACTCTCCATTGATCTCATCACCAATCTCCTTGTATCTGGAGGCTTTGACAGTATTATGGTCATGGTAGACCATGGGCTTATGAAGGGGGTAATTATGACTCCATGCCACAAAACGATCATGTCAGAAGGCATAGCCAAACTATTTTTGAAACATGTGTACCAGCGCTTCAGATTACATGACAAAGTCATCTCAGATCATGGACCATAATTCCTATCTTGCTTCTTCAAAGAACTAGCCTGCCTCTTAGACTACTCCATAGCCCCATCAACCACCTATCACCCACAAATGGACAGACTGTCATACACCGGATTCTACACTCCACTTCCACTATAACATCCTGCTCAAATCCACATCCATCCAATCCCCACTCAATCCAGTTCACATATCCAATCCAATACACTCATCCAATCCATATCCAATCTGAGACACTCGTCCGATCCATATCTGATCTGAGACACTCATCTGATCCATATCCCATCCATATCCCATTCATGTCCATATCCCATCCATGTTCATATCTGAAACCATTCCTGCGCACCTGCACATTACCCCTTTTAAGATATACCTATGCCACCAGCTCTTGGTCATCCCTGCCTTTGCCTCTTGGTCATCTCTGCCTCTGGCTATTGGTTATCTCTGCCTCTGTCTCAATAAGTTATTCCATACAAGTTTTATCTCCAAGTTCATAGCCTGATGTTTTGCTGTACTTACTATTATGTTTCTGACATAGCCTTGGACTATGCTTACTTACCTTCCAGCATGCTACCTACAGTATATAAACTCATAGTACGACTCCTGCAGACCTTAGTCTGATCATTGCTTATATCCTTACTTATCCTGCTGTCTATATAACTCTGTTTCCATTCTCACTTGGGCTCCAGCCCTTGTAAGTCTCCGGCTCTGGACTATGGGAGTACTCCCTAGTCTGGAGCCTTAACTCTCTGTCATATAATCACTTTTAGACTTCATTTGATTGTAGTCCATCTTCTGTTCCACCTTCAACTCTACCTGCAGTAGTCTCCCTCTGTTAGTTCCTACTTCGGACCTTGTTTGAAGTAGTCTATACTCTCTCTACTTCACATCCAGACCTACTCCTCTATAGTAATCATACCATCCATCCATCTGTACATCTGTCTATCCATCTATCCATCCACCCACTCATCTGTCCATCCATCTATCCATCCATCCATCCATCTATCCATCTGTCCATCCATCCATCATCCATCCAACACTCTGCTACTCCTACCTTCGGACATCTGTACCTTCAGACCTTTGGACAGCCAGACCACCTTTGGATCCTCATACCTATGGGCCTCCGGACCTCCAAACCTTCGGACCTTCAGACCTTCAGACCTTCAGACCCTTGGTCCTATGGTCCTATGGTCCTGTCCTATTCTATCCTTCATCCTATTGTGTAACATCCTTCACTTGTTCTACTCTGGACTTCATCCATGTAGTCTTGTCATCATCCCCTATCATCCAGAAATAGTTCTGGCACATTCCCATGCTCATCCAGAAGTCTTTTGGAGCTCTATTGAGCTATCCTACCCTAGAGTTTGTTCTGGACTGCGTCCAGACTTCACCAGAACACTCCTTAGGACTTCATCCGAAATTAAGGGGCAATACTTGGATAAGGGGCACAGCATATGCGCTGAGGCCAAAGCCCTTTATGATCTATTAACCCTCTGAGCACATCTCTAACACAGACAGATGGAATGTCTTAACCAAGCATTAGAAACCTATCTTCGAATATACTGCTGCAATAACCCAGAAGACTGGGTAGAACATCTACCGATTGCCAAATTTGTACACAACCACTGCAAACACGATGCAAGGAACACATCACCCTTCTTCTTGATGATGGGATATGAGCCCCATGCCATCCCACACCTCATCCCTGATTCTACTGTTCCCTCCACAGAAGAACAAGTACGCATCCTCCAAAAGATAAGAGAAGAAGCTATCTCATGTCACAATATCGCTATGCAGAAGATGGCAGAACGATTATATGGGCAGAAGTATACACCATGGAAAATAGGAGACAAAGTATGGCTATCAGCAGAAAACTTACAACTGAAATTGCCATCTAGGAAACTTGTGCCTAAACGATATGGCCCATTCCAGGTCACTGCCGTATTATCACCGATCACCTTCACACTCCAACTCCTGAAACAATGGAAGATCCACAACACGTTTCATGCTTTCCAGTTATCATCTTATAGCAAAAACAATGTCCATGGCCTGAATTTCCTAGAACCTTCACCTGATGTCATCAAGGATGAAGAAGAGTACAAAGTAGAAGCCATCCTATCCCACAAAGAAAATGGTAAATGCCAGCAATACTTGGTGATGTGGAAGGGGTATTCATCAGCTGATAATGAGTGGTTCCCAGAAGGGAATCTGGCAAATGCCAGAGAAATCCTCAAAGCATATAAAAGATGACGTTGGCTTTGAAATTCTCAGAATCAACCTCAATCACTATCAGAAACCAGCCAGAACACCTCTCACAACAGAATCCATGTCTTCTAAAATCCTCATCCCCGCCACACCTGCTATGTCCAATGTATCTGTATCAACTGAATCCTCCATCTCAGATTTCACCAATACTACTGACACCCTCGCCACTTCTGTCCACCAATGCTCCCCTATCACCAGGGACTACACACATCCCATCACTGTTGTCACCACCCCAGCTGAAGATCACACTTGTGACACTAATACCAAGTGCTTCACACACTATCTCGATGACCTCGAAGAAAACACCTTCATTGAAGCCATCCTCATGTGCAAGGAATATGCCATTGAAGTCGACAACATCATCATCCACAGAGACATGTTTGCGGCATCCTTCGTCATCCATATCATCAGAAACGCCATTCTCCTTGAGATCTAGGCTAGAAGAATCTCATGCCAAGAAACTCATCTTAGCATTATGCACTTGCAAAGGTGTATTAGGACTCACACTCTATATTTGCTGCCTTGTGGTTTTGAGGAAGATCTTAGAGAGGCTATCCAGTGTGTTAATGCCAGGGCAGAAGGAACCCATAGACTGCATAGTCCATCTAATGAGGTGGAAACTAACCAAATTGCTCTCACAGATACTGCCTTCCCTCAGAACCCTTGTTCTAGTATAAGTAATCTTGTTGGCCTTCTTGCTGCCATTCAGGAAGTCCCAAACACCACCTCTGCCATTGTTCAAGATGTCCAACAATCAGTTAACACATCCACCGATGCTAGACAAGCCATCACAGATGTAGTAAATGTCCTATGTAATCACAAAACCAAACACACCCCTTCCCCTGTGCTAACAGTCGACCCTATTAAAACCATCATTCAGCATCAATCCACACCACCACAATATCATCACTCCACTGCCCCCTCCCCAGAACTTGTTAAAATGTGGATGGAGGAACACCCTACTGGGTTGTATGAACCTGCCCCAGAATTCCTCCCACCAGTTGTAGTCCAGCTCCCTGAATTCATCCCAGTCACCACTTTAGGCACTATGTTGTCATCATCACCAGAAGAGCTCATAGCAGCTGTGGAGAAAGAAGATACGAAGCCTGTACCAATACCAATACCTGAGCGCCCCTTTCAAACCCGTATCCCTAAGCATTTGTACCCAATTGCAAAGACTAGAGCAGCAGGAAAACAATGTAGGTCGCAAAGTCAAGATCCTGCTTACAGTAATGTCGCTGTTGCCCCTCCTTTATGCACATCCACTTCCAACCCCAATGAAAATCACACATGTTGAATCTGTAAAGGTACAGGTCACCATCATAAGACCTGCAACCAATATCACTGTGTGTATTGTCATGTCATCTCCCCCAGACACCTATCCATCTATTGTCCCCTGTTGAAAGGAAAAGACATCAGGTTCCCCATTAAAGACTTTAAACATCCCAACTTCTATGCTATGCTTGTGGCTTGGGAATTAGAGGAAGATGAGAAGTACACACATGCCTGTCAAGAACAGGATGAGGCTAGGGCTATCGAGAATGACTACAATGAAGATGGTCATTTCATTTCAGATGACCCTATCTACTGGGCTAATCAAGATGAGTAAAGACAGTGTCTTTACCATAAATATGGAGGTAATGTTACAGTTGTACGTACCCCTATACATTTTCCCTTTCTTTCTGATTATGTAATGTGTATAACCATGGACTACCTGTCTCATGATACAGTCTACAAACAGGTCATTGTATCTACATGGTTCTGCCACATGATCATTTACCTCTTCTGTTTCCTTGTATCATCATACATTCATGCCTTCCATATTCACACCTCTACTTACTTACTAGTTATGGTTTTGGTCTGTGCGCACATACTGGCCTATTTAAGCACAGTGTATCGCTCGTAGATTCCTTACTTTAATCTTACTGGGTTTTACCTGGAATCTCCTTTGCTAGAGCCTTGCAACTCTAGTCATCTGAATCATCTTTCTAAGTCTTAGCAAACCTAAGCCTTAGTCATTGAAACGATCTTTGTATTCGACTCAGCCAGTCTAGTCCTCTTCACAAGACTCATCTGACTTCATCGCCTACCGAACCTTTGCTCTTCTGCTTAGGTACAGATACTGAACGACTGTCACTCTTATCTGAGTAGTTGTGTCATGACCAACCCCAGTCATAACACCTTCACTAGCTCAGTGATGGCCATCTGCCTGTGTCAGAGAACAGGTTCCACCATGTGTGAATTGTGATCTTGCATCACAGTTGTTGCAACACCAAGTGTTGTGTTGAGATTATGCATCTCCATGTTCATTTGCTGAAATGCTTGAGGAATGCTGACACATGAAGATTTGATGGATCTGTTGCTAGATGCTGAGGGTTCCTTGGTAGAGCCTGAAGGGCAAGCAACAATTCTCATGCTGTCATTGCCATCAGCTTTGCATTTGCCTGAAACCATCAACTCAGGTTTTTATCCCATAGATGTACCTGGCATGGAGGGAGTGAAAGTGGGCTGCTGGGCAGCATTAAGGGAGTGCAAGGCAGCAGCAACAGCAGTATGAGCATATCCAACATCTCACCAGTGCCACTCTTGAGGTTTTCAAGAACCTGCTCCCACTCCTGTGTATCAACCTCATGGAAGCTCAAGTTTGTGAGGTTGGTACTGATGGAGGTGGCCAAGGTATTGGCAGCAGGTTGCATAAAGGCATGGAACACCCTGCCACCAGATGCCTTTGAAGGCAGGAGCTCACACATTATGTTATAGGGCACCCAGCCTTTATTCTTGTAGGGTTTTGCAGATGGGATGCTCTATATTCAACTGGTGTTAGTAGTAGAGGCTGATAAAAAAAACCATACTCACTTTAATAATATCTGCCCAAATTCCCTCTGATTCAGCTATGATATCAGTGCCACAGTCTGTGCTCCATGCTACTCCTGAATAATGTGTAACTCTATCAACAACATTGTATGTGGCATGGAGCTGGACTCTGGCTCATTAGTACTAGTATTGATATCAGGACAATGATGTACCTGAGACCATTTTGTCGCACAGGAATCAGCTGTCTTTGCAGCACCAGTGGTAGACTGAGCAATGTCTATGGCAGCTTGAGCCCAAAAAGACTTGTCAAAATTTAGTCCATCACCACTCTTGGCACAGTTAGTCTTGATGTAGGTGAAGAGGCATGTTTCATCTGCCAGTGTCCAAATACACCTGGGTTCTGGACCCTGGCTCCTGACTTGGGCCATCCAAATTTGCTACAACTTTCTTTCTGGGTGGCATCACACACACATAAACAGCCTTAGAATAACAATGAGAACGAGTAGAGGAGCTGCGAGTTGCTGGCATACTCTATTGATATTGATTATCAATGGTCACTGTGACATGTGTCACACTAATGTCGATAATGACAAAGCAACTCCAAATTTGAAATTTGGTTAGTTTGCGCAAATTTGAACGTATCCGAACAGACTTGTGGTAACTTCGATTCACCTCTCGAAGTGGACGAAGTGGTACTTCGACCGATTTCGGAACAACGAAGTCGACCGAAGTCTCATGTTTTCGAAATGAAGCGAATTTACCTTGAAGTCACTTCACTTCGGCGGCAACACTAATGCGCGCGCTATGAGAGTTGAACGTTGAAATTTGAAAAAGGAGTCCAAACATGGAACTCCCGGATCTCAGAAATTAACGTCACCAAACAACTGGGACCCGGGCTGATAGATTATTCACACGTTGGCACTCAGCACTCTAGTCAATATCCTGACTGCGACTCTCCCATCCAGCATTTCAATGCTCTGAGTACCCATCGAGATAGTACTTACTAATCGGGAACTTGGTACATGATATGGACATCAAGGCATTGCAGCCTTTGCAGGCTGCTTTGCATTAGTCTTTATCTCGAACGACTCGAGACACGAATAGAACAACGAGGTTGATACTCCAGCATCTTTCAGCACCGTTACCTAAGTGTGCATGAGGGTACTAGAGGCTTAGGGCCTGACATGAGTAATAAAGGGTGCTCGGGTACGTAACCCGCTCAGGTGCTAGGTACTTTCATATCTGCTTGAACTTTCCTGGACTTCTTCTTTTCCTTTTTGCTCCTTAACATGTGTGCCAAACAGGTGATAAGCAGTTGCTTCGATTCCGTAAGGAAGTCTGATGCTGTTCGTTACTCAGGCTATAGTGCGGCGGCTTCCTCACATAGCAGGATGTAAGTCTATTTCGCTTGCTGACTAGGATTTCTCGCCTTCCATAATATATACACATGCACTGAGTTAATAGCGCCCTACAGCAATACTTAAGATGTTCCACAGACGAGTCCTCACCTTCATTCTGCATTCCTACATTCGAAATGCACTTGGCAAACTTGGTCAAAATTGTGAGCCAATCCCTATTCAAGTTACTCTCCAGGGCCTTGTTCATTAAATTTTTTTCCTGCAGCTCTCTAGCCCTACTAGTCTGCTTCTCTTGACCATCTTAGGCCAGACTGTGATCATGGGTTTTGCTTGGGGTTTCGTCGCAGAAATCTTGCTCGTGGAATTTCTCCCACTACCTGATCATATCGTTGATCTGATCGTAGAGTATCCGACCGTGTTGACCTTGGTAGTTACATTGATCTCAACTATCTTGTCGATCATTACTTCGATGTGCGTTTTCCTCTGCACATCCAGTCCGAAATCCTACCCTTTTGTTATTGCACAGGTTCTTCGCGTATGCCATCAAAAAAGCGCTTCGGCACCACCTCTCAGGGCCGATTACACTCTTCAAGATTCGCACTGCAATGGCGCTGAGCAAGCTGACCTGGGTACTGCGATGGAGGTCTTTCAGGCTGTCGGTCCTCACGTTGGCGGTTTTTGTGATGGTCACATTTCTGCACACGAGGTCTGGACTACTCTTAATGAGCTCAGCGGAGACATGATTGACGCTGGTTTGTACAGTTGGAGCACTTTGCTCCTA
>MU173074.1:0-49335 GCA_016695475.1 Suillus decipiens | reverse complement strand
TTGATCTCGTCATGGCGGCATCTGACGGAAGACTTGAATCAAGGCTTCGCAAAGGTGATAGAGACAAAGTGGAGGACATCATCGTTCGTTTTGAAGATGTACCTGACGATGAGGGAAGGATAATCCGCAAAAGATTGGTTACTGTGGATTCGGAGCCTCTGCTAAAGACTGCTTTGTTGGGATACGAATCGTACGACGAAAAGGAGTGAGTACAATTCTATGTAGGTCGGAAATTTCTTACGTCGGTTGCCATCACGTACCTTTGAGACTCGAGTCGAGATATTTGTATCTATACTCCATTTTTGATACCCATGCGATTGGTTTTAAGTACTAATGTGGATTTTTTTGGTTGTATCCACACTGCTATGCTCTTTGCCCGAGTCATTATCATCAGCGCTCATCAGCGTAGGAGTTGTGGAGTTGGGATATTGTGAAGGAAAAACGAGAATATGGCTTAGATGAATGTGGGCCATGGCTCTGCCTCGCGCTCAGCGGAGAATGTTAAGCTCGATAATCAAAGTCAGTCAATGGATCAAAGTCATGTGACCGTACTAAGTATCCCAAACGGTTAGTATGTCTTCGTTTCAATTTCAAGTGGTCAGCAATAGTTGGGATGCTCAAGAGGAACTGTCTCACTACAAGCACCTATGTCTGCAATTATCAATTTCTTGACTCTCCTCAGTGGTTTTGTTGCGATGTACAATCAAGGAGGCCCAGATGTTCAATCGAATAATATGTTCAACTTCAATGGAGTCTTATGTTTTATACAATCGGTCGACTGGTGGGTACTTCGTCACCTAGAGATAATGGGCTAAAATGAAACTCGAAAGGTGGAGTTATTCCTGCGATACAGGAGTACTCTGGATCATCAAACTCGCCGGTTTCTGCCATTGGCCTGGCGTTCCATGAGGGTCAAGTACCGGTTAATACTAGTTTTGATTGGGGACATTTCACATGCGATGCAGGCACCCGATGATCAAGGTATTGCGAGGAACTACACTGTTATACAACAGGTGTCACAGCTGATGTCACATGCCAGCCGATGAACCAAAGTGAAAATTCATTTGATGTCAGGGCACTGGTTCACTTTGATACTCGGTACGTACACCGTATACACAAATCCGACGACCTGACCTCTACAAAAACAGACTCGGGAGAAATACAAATCTCATCATCACCTCCATCTTCCGGATTCTGCGGATTTATGATTGTGAATCAGGCATATTCAGTTGCTACGACCATGTACAGTGAGTCCCGTCTCAAAGTGCAATACTTCCGACCATTGAGTTTTTTCTTTTAGCTACGACATTCGACTTTGTACTCTTGAAACTAGCAATCTTCGACTATTGGCACTCGTCGTCCTCGTCGCTCTTCACGATCATCCATACGCAACTCTATTGTATTGTGTTTCTAGCTAGAGTTTGTTCCGTTCGTGTGTTCTTTTCACTTACGTGTCTGTTTTGTGTGGGTGCTGATACGTCTAGATCTTTTCATGGCTGAACCTTGACTATGAGTGGCACCCGAGATAGTGTTGATGGTTAGTTGATGAGATATAAGATGGCATGGATGTATTTATTCCTTGGCCTGGTATGTCCATGTCAAGATTCGTTATTTTTTTGGTGTACTCATTAAGGGGAACTGTAGTAACTTGTATCATGTACGATCTTCTCCTTCTCCTCTTCCATACTCACTCAGTCATACTTCTGTGCAGAACGATACTATTAAGCTACGCAGTGATTCCAACATTCACTACGCCTCCCACAAGTTGCAGGTAAGTCATCCATTCTATCTTATCCAGGACTACCCTCGTATAATGTCATGTGATGCTTCTCAGAGTTCCCGTGGGACGCCCGCTAGCTGGTACGACGGAGGAGAAATCGAATGTGCAAATTGCAACTTTGACTGAGTGAACTCAGGCACAGGTTTCGATCTGGTTGAGGAAATGATGGTGCTCGGTGTTGAGTGCTTGCAGTGTTGCAGGCCCTGTACCACCCAAGTCTAGCCACGACACCTTGTTGCACCAACACATATTCTAAAAACCAATACCGAGAATCCACACTCAAATAAATGAAGTCAGAAATAAAGGAAAGCCTAAACAAATATAATGTATGCGGGCAAGTATACATGTAAGTCAACCGTAACTGATGAGTGACGAGGTGAAGTGAAGTATGATATGATGCGTGTGTCGATGGAGCGATGTGCGCATTATGCTGGGAATAATTTAGAATGTAGGGTCCAAGTTGTAAATATACATATGAGGGGTGGGTAGCAGAAGGAATGAGACGATCTAAAGATCAAGAGGACGGAAACTCGTAAGCGCTACGATTGGCATAGTGAAATTCTTCTTCGGTGGCTGCCTTGGCATGGATAGATTCCTCGATATCAGAAATCAAAGCATCTGGCATTAAATATGGCCAAGGGGCTTTACTAAAGCGTTCCACGTGCTGGCGGATTGCTCACACATGTTGGCGTTAAGCGCTTAGCGCTCAGCAATGATGGACTATCCACTGCGAGGAGTGGTGTCAAACGAGTCTCCTGTCCAGAACTCTTCTATGGAACACTGGGCATATTAGTGAACGCTCTGAGTGCCCACCGAGTAAGAAATACCTTCGGACAATTGCTCAAGCGCTCAAGGAACGTGACTGATGCAGTCGGATCGATTACACGTTTAACGTTACTCCTGGATGATCGATAATCATTCGCCTTCAAGGACAGCCATTCAGAACCGTGCGAACCAAAGACCACAAACAACCCACTACTATAGCGGGAATTTGGACAGCACTGCTCAGGCCATCACGAAACATAATTTGTTACACAATGTTACAAAGCACTCTGTGTGGTGAATTAAGTTTTCCTGATGAGGTGTCACTAACTGGCAAACATGTGCCATCACCGCCCCTTCGTCATCGCATTAATGATCGCAGCTTATGCTGAAACACTTCGAATATTAGTCGAATCTTACTCGACGGTTCCTCCAAACCCTGCACAGACAAAGTCCGAACACCCTCACAGCATCCACAACGAAAGTCAGCATGAGTGATGATGAGAACAGTACGACGTTGAAGGAAAGACACTAATGAAAGAATGACAATGATAACAGAATATGACATCAAGGCGGTTGATGAGCTGCGCAAGGGCCATAGGCTGCGTCATTACTGCACAATCTATGTCACGAAATCAAATAAACGAATTAGCACAATGTGAATAATTTGGCTGCATGAATAGCTTGTGCACCGTTTTTGTCCTCGTACATCGCCTTGGGCCTGCTACGTCCCAAAAGCTGCTCATTTGATGAGTGTCTCGATGTCGCTGTGGTCATCAACAGTTAACTCTTCGATGGTTACAATCAACAGAGTAGATACGTCTTTCTCATTCATTCCCTCACCTTCTTCGTGGTCAGACAACTTCCCAGGGAAAGCCGACGAGAGCGACGTCGTCTTTCTGCTATCCGAACTCAAGTTATGGAGGAGTAGGGAAGGGAGGCATGCGGGGAGTGACGACATCTTGAGCCCGCTCGATAATGACTGCAACATTAAACTGAAGCGAACATGTGGAGTAGAGTCTGGGTCATTTCGTTATGAATGCCGTGAGGATGTTCGGACTTTGTCTGTGCAGGGTTTAGAGAAGCTCGAGAGAACCGAGTAAGTTCCGACTGATAACAGGGCACCGAAAACCGTGATACCTGATATTCTAATCAATCAAAGTGTTTCAGCATGGGCTGCAATCATTAATGCGATGACGAAGGGGCGGTGATGGTACGTGCTTGTCAGTAAAGTTAGCGACACCTGAGCAGTGCTGTCCGAATATGAATAAAATAGCAAGGACATGATGCATGATAAGATAGGGAAACAGCAGCGGGTGGATGCCGTGAGGGTGTTCGAACTCAGGGTTTGGAGAGAACACCGATTGGTAACAGGGTACGGTACTGGAAACAGCTGGTGGATTACTCACACATGTTTAGCAACGATGGCGTAATGCCTTGACTGCGAGGGGTGGTGTCAAACGAGTCCCCCGTCCAAAATTATTCTCTGGGACGCTGGGCATATCAGCGAGCGCTTTGAGTGCCTATCGAGTAATAAGAAATGTCTCCGGACAATTGCTCCATCGGAAATGTGCGGACTGATCATCATTTACTTAGATCACCATGACATCATCACTAATCAAAGCCACATGTTGATTTCATTTGTCGTTTACTACTACTTTTTGCTGTCGTATCACGCACAGTTAAATCATTTTTTACTTTCAATAATACTTATTATTATTGTTGTATTAAATTTATTGTGCTTGCATAGCTGTTGCACTGGTACACTCGTAATTCATGGGGTGCCCGGGTACTAGATTCATATCTGCGTGAGTTTTCCTGGACTTTATTTCCTCTTTGCTTTCAACACGTGCGTGCCAAACAGGTGACAAGCCCTCTTCGATTCCGTAAGAAAGTTTGATGCATTCGTAGGTAAGCCTATCTCGCTTTGCTGGCTTGGACTTCTTGCCTTCCATAGCACACATGCACAGCTGAGTCAGTAGCGCCCTGCAGAAGTACTTAAGATGTTCCACATGCATCATCACCTCCATTCCGCGCTCCTAGTGTATTCAAAATGCACTTGGCAAACTTGGTCCAAATTGTGAGCCAATTTCTATTACTCTCCAGGACCTCGTTCATCAGATTTTCTTGCAGATCTGGAGTCCTACTAGTCTACTTCTCTTGACTATCTTGGGCCAGACTGTGATCATGGGTCTTGCTTGGGGCTTTGTCGCAGAAATCTTGCTCATGGAGTTTCTCCCCCTACCTGATCATATCGTTGATCTCATCGTAGAGTATCAGACCATACTGACCTTGATAGTTACATTGATCTCAACTATCTTGTCGATCATTACTTCGATGTGCGTTTTCCTCTACATATCCGGTCCGAAATCCTACCCTTTTGTTATTGCACAGGTTTTTTGCATATGCCATCAAAAAAGCGCTTCGGCACCACCTCTCAGGGCCGACTACACTCTTCAAGATTCGCACTGCAATGGCGCTGAGCAGACTTACCTGGGTAATGCGATGGAGGTCTTTCAAGCTATCGGCCCTTACATTGGCGGTTTTTGTGATAGTCACATTTCTGCACACGAGGTCTGAACTACTCTCAATGAGCTCAGCGGAGACATGATTGACGCTGGTTTGTACAGTTGGAGCACTTTGCTCCTACCCACCCTTATCCAGTGGCCTGTACCAGTGACCGGAACGGAACTAGACTTGGGATCTAATGCCTTTCAACAACGGTTGAGTGGGGACCTTAATTCCTCACAACTGAACGCCTGTGTGTCACTGTTTCAATTCCAATGGCCAGCAACAGTTAGAGTGCTCAAGAGGAACTGTTCTAGCACAAGTAGCCGGGTATCAAATGGTCAATTTCTTTACCCTCCTCAGTGGTCTTATTGCGATGTACACTCAAGGAGGCCCGGATGTTCAATTGAATAATATGTTCAACTTCAATGGAGTTTTATACAATCAGTCGACTGGTAAGTACTTCGACACCTAGAGATAATAGGCTTACTTGAAACTTGAAAGGTGGAGTTCTTCCTGCGATACAGGAGTACTCTGGATCATCGGACCCACCGAGTGCCGTTGGCCTGGCGTTCTCTGGGGGAGAAGTACCGGTTAATACCAATCCTGACTGGGGATATTTTGAACGTGATACAGGCACTCATAACGGCACTATGAAGAGCTACACTATTACACAGCAGGGTGTCACAGCAAATGTTACATGCCAACTGATGGACCCCAGTCAAAATTCATTTTATCTCAGCAATACTACGGTGCTAGCCGCCAGCGATATTACGGTGCAAGCATCGCCGATTGTGATAACCGTGTGGAACGCCACTGCAAATTGTTCCGGAAGTGCGTTCATCTCTGCCATAAACTTGTCCATAGCCAATCAGCTTCAGGTACACGTTCACTGACCTATGTCACCTCTAACAACAGCATCATATCCATAACGGGGACTAGTCAGAATTACGGATACACTGAAGGTAATGCAGGTCCAGCAATCGCATCATCCCCACAGGTTATTTCTGGAGACTCTACAAATTATGGAGATTCTACAAACCCTGCAATCGAGGGATTCCTCCCCATTGTTGTATGTCCCGACCCTGCCTCCATATCATCGACGACCCCAGCGATATTCCAAAATAAGTTTGGTACGGCTTTTGTTATATTCTTTGGTGTCTTTCAAGTAAACTCTTTCCAGATGTTTTTGTGGCTGGCGAGTACAAGTACAACTTTCTGCCAACGACCATTTGCGAGGTCGTTCCCTATCTGACCACAGTCAATGTCACTTATAGTGGAGGTATCATATCTGTTGATCCGATTGGTACATCTCCTGGTTCAACAAATAGTTCCAATCTCGCTTTACTTCGGTACATCGCATCTGTGGTAGATTTTCAGGCGCAGTCAAGCCAAGCCATGACCAACAATCCAATTGGTGAATTTTTGACTGCGTACGGTAAAAATGATACATCAGTCATGTACAACGAATTGGTGACTTTTCCGCTTCCTCTGAAATCAACACGACTGATTACTTTACAGGAAAATTACTGGCGCGGCATTACGGAGTTTGCCTCTACTGTAAGTGACCTTGATGCATTCCGTGGATATTATTGAAAACCGCATCTAGCAACTTCGCTCCGGATACTCTACTCCGAGAGTTCCGTCGAATATGACAAAACCGATAAACGGCACGATGTATTTCACGACGTATGGCTGGCGAAGCGATTCCCTCACGTATATCATTGTGCTTGTTGTGACCACCCTGATCTGGGGAGTGACCGTATTAGCCGCCGGGTACAGCCTCATCCGAGAAAAAATCAAACCCTCCCATCCATCTTTCGACTATTCTGATCCCGTTGATCTCGTCATGGCGGCATCTGACGGAAGACTTGAATCAGGGCTTTGCAAAGGCGATAGAGACAAAGTGGAGGACATCATCGTTCGCTTTGAAGATGTACCCGACGATGTGGGAAGGATAATCCGCAAGAGACTGGTCACTGTGGAATCCGAACCCCTGCTAAAGACTGCTTTGTTGGAATCCGAATTATACGAGGAATGAACACAATCATAAGTATGTCGGAAATCTTTTAGGTTAGTTGCCATCACGTACCTTTGAGACTTGGTAAGAGTTGAGACATTTGTATCTATGCTCCATTTTGATACCCATACAGTTGGTCTCATTAGACTACTTACTGTAATATGTATTTTTTTAGTATCGCTACGGCTCTTTTCCCGAGTTATTGGCATCATCAGCGCTCATCAGCGTGCTCGTCGTCACGTTTGTCCTCACCGTCGTTGGGTTCGTCATCACCATCAACGTGGTCCTTATCACCGTCAGCGTCTACTTACCAGATTCCTCACACCTTCCCACCATATTTGGGCAATACCCACCAGGTGTAACCGCCATAAGCACTACATTATCGCAAAGTTGGATTTTTAGATGAACGCGTTCGATGTCCAACAACAGCAACCAAGGTTTCTCTCCCCTTGCATACTCTCAAACAAAACTTTCAACAAGTTCTCCACAAATTCAATACCGAGATTCCACACTCAAATAAATTAAATAAGAAAGCAAAGCCTGAGCAAATACGATGTATGTGTGTAAGTATATATGCAGCCAACCGTAACTGATGAGCGACGAGTTGAAGTGAGGTATGATATGATACATGCGTCAACGGAGCGATGCGCGTGCTATGCTTGAGATGAGTTGGAATTCGGCGTCCGAGTTATAAATATATGAGGGGTGGGTGGGTGGTAGAACGAAAGAGCCGAGGAGTGAAGTGGCTACGGGAATAAGTGTCCGCTGTCGACAGCCTATAGTAGAAGGAATAAACGAAAAAGGAGCGTCGTCGTAGGCATCGAACTGAATAACATAACAAGCGCAGGGAATCCAATGTCCGGTGTGTAAAGAAAAAGGAAGGGGTAAGACAAGCCTAGTCCATGGGACGACAGCCCTGAGAACAGTGAACGGCAAGACGATCATATGGGGTATGATCCAAGCTCGCTTCGCTGAATCTCCTAGCCGCAGGGAGATAAAATTCTTGATAATTCTACTCACTGACAGCGCGAAGGGCTCTTTTGTCTCTGTCCATTCCTTTGCCCTAGTCCATCGCTCCCAGCTCGCAAGTGGGTATATTCACATCCTTCATTCCTACCCATTCCTAAAGATGAAGAGGACGAGGCGTCGGCGAGTGCTACGAATGGCATCGTGAATTTCTTCCTTGGTGCACATGCGGGCTTTATCGGCCCATCCAACTGCACCTGGTCGCGAAGTTCCAGCACAGGGACATCAGATAGGCTTCGTTCTGAGAATGGTCTACAGCGCGCATGAAAATTTGATATTGGGTTCGTAATTTGATCACTCGTAGACCCGTGCATATGTGGGAAATAAGAATCTTCAACACGAGAATCATCCACATCTGGATCAACGTCCAAGTTCAGAATAAAGCCTTCTTGATACTCGCTCAAATGGCTACATTCCAGTGTGGGACTGGTATTTCGAGGAGACTCTGGTGGACTACTTGAGGCGAGAGAGGCGGTTGTCAGAGAGGGAGTGGATAATTCCGTATCGGATGCGGAGAGAGAGCAGTCTTCTGGTTCTGAGAGGGGATAGTCTTGGGTTGGACTGGCGGTGGTGTTGTCCAACAGAGGGATGAAAGAAAAGCGCTTTGGTGGAGGGAGGTTGCTTTGGATTGGGGGTAGAGGAGCGGATGTTGTGCGTTGTGGAGGGAGGGGTGGTGGTGGAACTGCTATGTTGTGTGGTTTAAGCTCTGTTGGTTTATGACATGGCTTTGGTGGGGATGCGAATAAGATAGAATTTGGGTGAAGGTCGAGTGCTGCATAACCTGTTCTGGGTGGCGGAGACATTGGTGGTGTTGAAGCTGATACTGTTATTGGATTCAGCGGGAGGAGTGGAATTGGGACATTGCGAAGGAAAACGCCAGAATATGGCTTGGATGAAAGTGGGTCATGGCTCTGCTGAGCACGAGGTAGAGAACGTTGAATCATTTTAAGCTCGAGTACGTCCCTAGTCATAGTTAGCCTGTCAGTCGGTGTATAGAAATGAGTGAAATTCGTGTGACTGACTCGTATGATAGCCGTTGCGCGATTTCTGCAGGTGTTCGATCCCATTCATCAGCCTCAAAGACTTGTTCAGTTCCTTCTTCACAAAATGCGACATGTTTCTTGCAAGTGGCATCGTCGTCCGAGTCTGTGCATGGAGTGGCAGAGCCAGAATGAGAAGGAGACTTTAAACAAGACTTCATTCGAGGTAGAGATGGTCTACAAGTTGCTGGATCGTCGCAATGTTGTAATGGTTCGTCGACGTCGCTCATAATAAAAATATTTTCAAACGTCCCAAACCTATAATGCTTTTCTTCTTTCAAGCCATCGGGCATGCACGGAAACGGATGATCCCGTGATCTCCTCAGACCACTCCAGAACCCTGCCTGGCCATACACTCCACATTTTATTCATTTTTTGCCATTGGTTTCTATTTTGCCCATTCTCACACACCACCAAACACGACCGAAACTAAATATTCTCATACATGGTATCCTGGATTTTTATTCATGCAAAAATAGAAGTAGACCATGACTTTCAATTACTTGTATGGCTTTGACCATTCAAGTTTCCTCATAGACGGTACTCGGGTTTTTTGGCACCGGTTTTAGCGCATTGCGCGCTCATGCTCACAGTAACTCTCCTTGTTCTAGTGGCGCCTAGTGGGGCACCTCCCCGCGCTATCCATTCTTGGAACAACACAGCTTACCGAACCCTCCCAGTGCATGGCAAAACCGTCTCTCCACCCACGGTCATGTTTCTAGTTCCGGTTCACTCGGACATCCATGACAAGGAGAATCCCACACTCCCTACCTTGTAGTATCTACCGGCGTACCATTCCATGCTTCTAACACGGTGGCGTATACCAGTACAACGTTCCATCTTCTCATAATATCCGTAAGTAGCTCACTCGTATACGTATCATCCACCATTAGTCATACTCACCCGGCTCGGAAAACCAGGGAAACCCCTTATCCTCATTATCAATGTGACGGAACGTCAACAGCGCAACACTAATATGAATGGACTTGAAGAATACAAAGCCAAGATTAATAACCAGTGATATGAACGGCCTGACGCACACCTATCACCGGTACTTACAATAGCGCAAGACTGAGTGAGTCCGCTTGCTCGGATGTTAGTTGCAATGACTAGCTTCGATTTCATATCTGGGTCGGAATTTGATTATGTTGCAGCTAGGATTTGTCCTGTTTATGGAGGCTCCGTTATGCAGCAACGAGAACAGCAGCTAATCATATGGCGGTCATCGATCTCCGGCTACTGACTCGGAAACTCACCAAGAAAATCACATTTATCACAGAGTGAGAGAAAAGCTTGGACTCCAATTTCGACGCTGACACCGACGAGCATGTATAACCACTTAAAATTCAAAACTCGGTCGCTGATCAGGAAATTGCCTAGCAGGAAACCATCCCTACCTCATGCTGTGAGTCTACAGTCTAAGAGTGAAGTCCGGACGTCACTCCTACATCCGGTATACTACCCCGGGTCTGACTAGGATACTCCGAGTTGATGCGAAAGAACGTGAATGACCGGTGATTGCGGTATATGGTGAATCTGTGCAACAACGTTCATTCCCAGCTGAGTAACTTACAGATGTAAATGTTGGCCACTTGACAGGGGCGGTATCTGTATTGAATAATTCATATTCAGGTTGAAATTTCCAGATGGGTTTTGTAAGGACCGGAGGTCCTCTACGCCTGGACCACGCTTCAAATCAAGAACGCTCGAGACCTACCACATGCTATGCAACTCTCGTTACTCTTACCGTCACTCAGTCAAATTTTCATACCCTTTTTCTCTTCATTCCACTTTACCTTGTCAGTTGCAACGCCACTCCCTGGTGCCTCTCTTTTCACATAATCGTTCGGCTCATCCATCACCGAGGACCCTTACTATTTTCACTATATATACCACCCATGTACTCTCGTATCTAGAGCGTGGAGGCGGAAAAACAGGGAAGCCAAGTGAACAGTCATGGACAGCAATCCTGCGATGAGATCCCCGCTCCAAGAAAGACCGAAAGCCTCCTAGAAAGTCCTCGTCTCTAAAGCCTAGCCTTATCTATCCTCGTGTTACTCACTAACACGTCTCTTATCTATCACATTCTGTTCTCTTTTCCCCTTCGAACTCACCCCAAGCCTTACAGTTTCGTCTTAACTTACTAAATTCATGGTCTTAGATTCGGACTCGGGATTCCGACGATGACGTACGACCGCTCAAACCTCGGTCGTTGGTCGGGAAATCCAAGTCGCCAAGAGTCGGCCGGATACAACGGATGTCCACAGTCGAAGAACGGAGTCCGGACGCTATGATGTCATACTCGAATCCAGTATATTCGAATTCCCAGATTGGAAATGTCAGACATGGACGTGAATGGTTGCGGTGCGGAGAAAACCTTATGACTGACTGGAGGTAACAGTCAGTTGATATTGTGGCATGCACCCATCTTTAACAAAAGGTTTGTGGGTTGTCTTTTCCTTTTCCAACGTGTGTGTGAACCTTGAAAACGTTTCATACCTTTTAGTTTTCTTTCTTCCCCATCCATTCTTCCGTCGCTCGCTCAAGACAGGCTTGCAAATTCGGAGCTGTCGGGTTTGCTTATCCCACATCCGTGCGTCATCTCTTGAGTTCGAGTATTCAAATATGTTGGACATCGCATGTGGACTGAAATACTAGTGCTCGAGGGTTATCATAGTTTTCGTCTTTCTTTCATCGTGATCCCCCTCGGGGACGTCAGTGAGTCAATCATCTCCATCAAGTCTACCGTTCAGCCTTGATTCTTGACGGTCCCCTTGTGCAGGTTATCGGTATTATGCCTTACTGTAGGAAACGCCGTCCAGTATTGCGTCGGTTAGTCTCCGGACATCATACATCTAGTATACTTTCTCAGATCGGATATCCCTTAGATGCCAATCCACATTAAAAAATGCGGCAACAACGATAAGAACCGCCGGTACAACAGCAACAGCACACTATAAACAGCTAGGTAGGTTACCGCTTACTTCGATGTATACGTAGATGTTTTAATAACTACGTTGATAATAAACGAATGAATGATGATCCTTATACAGGACCGTATGTTTCGTCTAAATACGGCACGTCGAAACCTAGTCCTAGAGAGTCATCGTCAGGCAACAACAGCGCTAGCGGTTATCGACCTCCGCTATACTACCCTGAACTCAATTGCTGACTTGGAAACTCACCAAAATCACATCTTCGATTGAGGACACTTGGCTTGGCTTGTTCCGACGAGGACGCATGTCACTCAAAATTTGGTCAGGGGCAGGGCAGACCGCAGAAAGGATGTCGTCCTGACTCGGCTCTGTCGTACCCTGCATGTCTACAGAGCGGTGTCTGGACGTCATACATCCAGTATACTTCCCGAATCCCTAGATTGATGCGAACGATCCTCTTGGATGTGGTGCGGGAGTTGCGGAGCAACCACCGGTGCAGTGGCACATGATCATAATATTAACAGCGCTGAGTTATTACAAGGGTCGCTTGAAAGGTTGTAACATCAAAGTCGGAAGGTGACTATGACATTTGAGGTCGGTTACATATGGGTATCTGATGGGTTTCCGCACTCCTATGAGCGCACTCCTACAAGTATGAAATGTAGGGCACGGAAGACCCGGCGAATATTAATAAGCGGTTCAGGCTTCCAAACTTCGTCTGGTTCCTTGAAAGTACGATGGAAATCCAAGACAGAAGACAATCCTGACTGTGATTCGGGCGCTCGCAAACTTTCCGTGCCACTTTTTTTGGTGGGGATTCTTGTGAAGACATCACCTGGAGTTGTAGTAGAATATCCAGGCAATCTATCTGACGGATATGGTCCAGGGAAATGTGCCAAAATGCTCCTCCGCTGCTTCTTGCTGCCGAGAGCAGGCGTAGGAGTAACAGTAAAGCGGAGAGTTCCAAACAAACATTCAGTTCCCGAGAGGTCGGATTTGTGTTTCATCTGAAGTTCGAGCCCTATACTTTTCACCTTCATAATCAAATATCATTGTCACATAAATGCTACTCACCCTGCTTGTGAACAGCATACGCTGCCAGGCTTCGAAAGTTGAAAAGCCATTCCCCCATAATCATACCAGGTAGTAAGGGCTTCTCTTTCGAAGTTGAAAGTAGAACCCGAAGTCGACAGCGATCATCTGCCTCGGCAAGGCTGAAAATAGAAGGCTTAAACATTGTGCTCGTGGACTCCATCGTGGCGTACATCATCATATTGCCAAATTTTATTGGCGAACCATAGTCAAGTGAGATCTGTTGAATAGAAAATACCTGTCTAAATTTTTCCGAGATCATCTCCAGGCAGACCCAAAGTCTTAGTTTCGGTATTAAGCCTCTGTCTACTATTGAACCAGCGATTTTTTCGACTGGTGAGTTTTTCTCCTCTTGAAAATAACGAAGGTCTCGATCAAAAATTTGTAGATATAAAGTTAGATCTTGACGCAAATGCACATGAACAACTGTCGTCTAGGAATTATACTCAGGTGGGCGTACCTGCCAGGTGAAATGCACCTAAATCAGCATTCGATAACCAGCGGCTACACTGGAACCCAGTCAAACACTGATACTGAACCCAAATCAAGATAAAAGCTTACATCCGCCAAAATGCCTAAAACTCCTGGATCCATATCCTTGAAATGTGATCCTTGAGATGGTCCTAGATTCACGAGGGAAGACTGTAGGTTGGACACGGGAACTTGATATGCACTATTAGAAGCCGGGCCACCCCTGTGGACTAGCACATTAGATCCAGAATCTATAGGTTTTCCAGATAATTCTGCAAGTGCTGTTACAATGTAGTAAACCTGGAGGGGGAACAGGCTGATTGTGTCAAAATAAAGGATGATCATTTGTTCCGCAGCCACAAGCGACCTGTTTATCCGTGTAAAATCAGATTGGGGCATAATCAGGGCCCATGCCTAGCATTTCATAATGAGAAGAGATGCCCACTCTAAACAGATACAAGAACTCACAACAACCGCTGTATGGGCTTTCCGTAAAGTTGTTGGAGCATCGCCGAGTTCTCCTAGGAGAGATAAAGCCTCGATCCATTGCAGGATGTGGACAGATAGAAAGTTCTCTAATGCTGAGACAAGTATGACATCAACATTTCCATGAGACAGATGGTGCGCCCAGTTGCGACAAGCATAACGCATGTTTTCAGGAAGCATGGCATTTCGTTTATGCCAGAACTGACTGTCTTCGACAGCCATAGTTCCGTAGTCCGAAAGACTGCACAGATTTGCCTTGAGTTTACGTAGAATGGTAAAACATTGGAGTGCGAGACTCCTATGAATCTCTGTAGGCTCGATGTAATGGCCATGACAGCGCCTTGAGTCCGCGAAAAACTCGATTAATGATGAATGATAAGGTTGGATAGGGATCTTGGGTTGTTCGGACGAAACAACTAGAATCGATGAAAATTCTTCCAGAGCGAGGTTGAGCCCTTCACTCTGATCCGAAGGGAAAAACTGTAAGAGTTGAGAACGTGAGAGCGGTTGCGCCAGATTGACGATATCGATCAGATGTCTGACCAAGGCACCATTATCCTTGATGATGTCCCGGTATATGTGATCCAGGTCAGCGTAAGCGTCTGCTGTAGCACCGGGTGATGTAAGGAACGCGTCCAACCTCGAAGGAGGGTATTTTTTGGGGTGGGCAATATATTTTATCGCTATAGATGCACATAGAAATGAGTTCCCGACCTTGGTAGCAAGATTATCCATTTGACAAGGAGATGGCCACTCCAGTACGTCTCCAAGACAAAGTTTACGGAAATCAACGATTCGCTGGAGTTCGTGTGCAAGGAAATGACGAATGTCTGTGCGTATTTCTCCATCATCATCCTGCAAAGAAATCTCTTGAATATCTCCAAACCCGTGCAAGAGGACTCCTCCATCGATGCGCAAGCTGGGACGACTAGCTAGAATGATGTGAATATCGAGCAGCTTCTCTCCAGGGACCTTGTATGTGCGTATAGCTTCTGCTAGTAAACGTGCCATCCGCACAGCCTCGAGGGGGGAACAGGATTCATCCAGTGCATCAATGATGAATGCTACAGGAGGCTTGAATTGGAATCTCCAAAGATGTTTGGTGATGAGACA
This sequence comes from Suillus decipiens, assembly GCA_016695475.1. Taxonomy (NCBI): domain Eukaryota; kingdom Fungi; phylum Basidiomycota; class Agaricomycetes; order Boletales; family Suillaceae; genus Suillus; species Suillus decipiens. Next base: position 34,101 of record MU173074.1, on the reverse strand, counting down.
TTGAATCTGATCCTTCCGAGCTTTCAGATCTGATAGTAATGCAGGATCATCAACAACGGTTTTGACAATCTCGCTTTTTATCGCAGGGAATGCAAGTGCCAATTGGTAGGCAAGGGTTGGCACGATATAATCGCACATCGTTGCATCCACACTATTGTGCGAGAAGAAAAAAGTTCCTGCGAGACGTCCCTGTCTTCGTAGCTCGTCTGCAATGGTGAACAAGATGGATGTTTTGCCTGAGCCTGGAAAACCGTGCAGCCAGACATGTTTTTGGCTCTTCTCGTCCACTATCTGCCGGATGCTCTTCAGAACGGTGATTCGTGTGTTTTCAAGACACGGAGAGAGTGCTCGTGGTTCAGCATTGTATATAGCGCGGTGGACTGCAACTTTCACCAGGCGCTCCCATGCGTGGTCGTGTGTTTCAACCGCTATGAAGTAGATATAGAATCGTGATAAACGATATGCGAGACGTTAAGTGCTAGGCTCACCTTCCTGCTGCATATCACGGAATAAGACTGATATCTTAGACTTGGGGTTCAAAAACGATGATGCTCATGCGAAAACTCGAATCCAGGTGTCCAATCAACCATTCTTTATAATCTATTTTTGAGTTTGGGTGATTTCTTCCGAAAGCTGTGCTTGACAAAGTTTATAGGACATTTTCTTCAAAGCTGTCATACCTCCATTTGAGAGCAAGGTGAATGCGAATCAAGAGGGTACAATATTAATGGTTCAATATTGTAGGGGAGTCTCCGGCCTGAGGCTATTACGGTGCTTAGTAAACAAGTTCTGACTACATAAGACTCGTCTAAAAGAAGTCCCCAACTTCCTCGACTCCAAACCAAATGAATTCCTCCAATCCCACTTTTATTTCCATGATTAACCAACCGTGATTGTGTCCTATTATGAATATCATGGGGAGTGGAGAAGAGGTGTAGCACCCTGTTAAATATTTGTCACGACCGTCGGTGTAACACTGATTGCGGACCTGGATACCGAATTCGTTTACATGGCACTTGCAAAACGCGAAGGTTACACGTGCCACGCACCCTTGATAAATGAATCTAAAAGACAGCTTGAAGAACAGGCACCCGACTTCATCGACTTGGACGAAATGCACACTCATAACATTCATCATCGCGTTTCGGTCCCATAATGGTTGATGAGCCATCGGCTTATACTTTGCACCTCTTGCTTATGACCACGCAATCCTTTTCTAGAAATTCCTCCTTTCAGACTCAATCCCACTTTTATCACCATGATTAACCAACCGTGATTGTGTCCCTATCATGCAGAATAGCGAGGACACGATACTGCATGCAACAAATCCCTTTTGGCCAGGCTGGAAATTACCATCCCCTCAAACCCTTTGGCTCAAGGAGAATTTGAGTGCTCCTTGTGTGATTTCCTGCTAATGTACGGATTTATTAGCATATAAGTGAGTTGATTACACACTAGGTGATGAGTGGTCTATTCCTCGTTTTGATTTACCACGAAAGAGCTAGTCTCAAAAATAACCCCACTTCATGGACACGGACAGACCTTTCCTATCTCTTCAAGCCGCACCTATTCCACAAGGGTCATCATCATACAACAACAGCACTAGCGGTTATCGACCTCCACTATACTTCCCTGAACTCAATTGCTGACTTGGTAACTAACCAAGACCACATCTTGGATTAAGAACACTTGGCTTGGCTTGTTCCGACGAGGACGCATGTCACTCAAAATTTGGTCAAAGGCAGGGCAGGAAGGGTATCGTACCCTGCATGTCTACAGAGCGGAGTCCGGACGTCATACATCCGGTATGTTTCCTGAATATCTAGATTGATGCAAACGATCCTCTTGGATGTGGTGCGGGAGTTGCGGAGCAACCACCGGTGCAGTGGCACATGATCATAATATTAACAGCGCTGAGTTATTACAAGGGTCGCTTGAAAGGTTGTAACATCAAAGTCGGAAGGTGACTATGACATTTGAGGTCGGTTACATATGGGTATCTGATGGGTTTCCGCACTCCTATGAGCGCACTCCTACAAGTATGAAATGTAGGGCACGGAAGACCCGGCGAATATTAATAAGCGGTTCAGGCTTCCAAACTTCGTCTGGTTCCTTGAAAGTACGATGGAAATCCAAGACAGAAGACAATCCTGACTGTGATTCGGGCGCTCGCAAACTTTCCGTGCCACTTTTTTTGGTGGGGATTCTTGTGAAGACATCACCTGGAGTTGTAGTAGAATATCCAGGCAATCTATCTGACGGATATGGTCCAGGGAAATGTGCCAAAATGCTCCTCCGCTGCTTCTTGCTGCCGAGAGCAGGCGTAGGAGTAACAGTAAAGCGGAGAGTTCCAAACAAACATTCAGTTCCCGAGAGGTCGGATTTGTGTTTCATCTGAAGTTCGAGCCCTATACTTTTCACCTTCATAATCAAATATCATTGTCACATAAATGCTACTCACCCTGCTTGTGAACAGCATACGCTGCCAGGCTTCGAAAGTTGAAAAGCCATTCCCCCATAATCATACCAGGTAGTAAGGGCTTCTCTTTCGAAGTTGAAAGTAGAACCCGAAGTCGACAGCGATCATCTGCCTCGGCAAGGCTGAAAATAGAAGGCTTAAACATTGTGCTCGTGGACTCCATCGTGGCGTACATCATCATATTGCCAAATTTTATTGGCGAACCATAGTCAAGTGAGATCTGTTGAATAGAAAATACCTGTCTAAATTTTTCCGAGATCATCTCCAGGCAGACCCAAAGTCTTAGTTTCGGTATTAAGCCTCTGTCTACTATTGAACCAGCGATTTTTTCGACTGGTGAGTTTTTCTCCTCTTGAAAATAACGAAGGTCTCGATCAAAAATTTGTAGATATAAAGTTAGATCTTGACGCAAATGCACATGAACAACTGTCGTCTAGGAATTATACTCAGGTGGGCGTACCTGCCAGGTGAAATGCACCTAAATCAGCATTCGATAACCAGCGGCTACACTGGAACCCAGTCAAACACTGATACTGAACCCAAATCAAGATAAAAGCTTACATCCGCCAAAATGCCTAAAACTCCTGGATCCATATCCTTGAAATGTGATCCTTGAGATGGTCCTAGATTCACGAGGGAAGACTGTAGGTTGGACACGGGAACTTGATATGCACTATTAGAAGCCGGGCCACCCCTGTGGACTAGCACATTAGATCCAGAATCTATAGGTTTTCCAGATAACTCTGCAAGTGTGCCGCTACGATGTAGTAAACCTGGAGGGACACTGATTGGATCAAAATAAAGAATAATCATTTGTTCCGGAGTTGCAAGCGACCTGTTTATCCGTGTAAAATCACGATGTTGCATATTCAAGGCCCATCCCTAGCATTGTGTAATGAGAAAGGATGCCCATTCTAAACAGATATAAGAACGCACAACAACCGCTGTATGGACTTTCCGTAGAGTTATTGGAGGATTGTCGAGTTCTCCCAGGAGATACAAGGCCTCAATCCATTGCAGGATGTGGACAGAGAGAAAGTTCTTTGATGCGGAGACAAGTGTGTCATCGACATTTCCACGAGATAGATGGTGCGCCCAGTTGCGACAAGTATATTGCGTGCTTTCAGGAAGCATGGCATCTCGTTTATGCCAGAAATGACTGTCTTCGATGGCCATAGTGGTGTGGTCCGAGAGATTACATAGATTTGCCTTGAGTTTACGTAGAATCATAAAACATTGAAGTGCGAAACCCCTATGAATCTCTATGGCTAGAATAATGTGGACATTGAGCGGCTTCTCGCCAAGGACCCTGCATGTACGTATGGCCTCGGTTAGTAAGCACGCCACCCGTACAGCCTCGAGGGGGAACAGATTCATCCAGTGCATCATTGATGAATGCTACAGGAGACTTGAATCGGAATCTCCAAAGATGTTTGGTGATGAGGCACTGGACCTGATCTTTTCGAGTCTTCAGATCTGATAGCAATGCAGGATCATCGATAACAGTTTTAACAATCTCGCTTTTCACTGCAGGAAAGGGAAGTGCTAACTGGCAGGCAAGGGTGGGCACGATATGGTCGCTATTGTACAAAAAGAGAAAAGTTCCTGCGAGACGTCCCTGTCTCCGTAACTCGTCTGATATCCTAGACCTGAAGTTCGACGAAGATGGTGCTTACGAGAGAACTCGAATTCATTTTGGTTGATTTCTTCCGAAAGCTGTGCTTGAAGTTGAGGTGTTGACTCATAACAGGACCTTCGCTTCGAATTTATCATATCTCCATTTGAATTTGAGGATGGGGATTGACAGGGGACGACGGTTCAAACATTCACTAGAGGTCTGCGTGGTAACCTGCGCCCGGTGAGAACCATGTAATAATATTCACTATAGTTAGCTTAGTAAGCAACGTTGATACTTGACCGCACAGCAACTATGCCACCAGACCTTGATTCTAATAAACGTATTCCACACAACACTCAACCAACCCGAGAGCGATGCAAACTAATAAAACTGGCAGGCAGCTATTCCACAACTATCACTGGATGGCATCGCAACTTTTGTAGCGGAGAGTATCATGGGGAGTTGAGAAGAGGTGCGGCACCCTGTTAAATCCGACTGTCGGCGTAGCACTAGTTGCAGACCTGAATATTGAATTTGTTCACACTTGCAGAACACGAAAGTCATGTCTGGCACGCACCCCAATTGAGTCTAAAGGACAGCTTGAAGAACGGGTGCCCAATTTCCTCGACTCCGGACCAACATTCATCATTACTTTTCGGCTCGATGGTTGCTGACGAGCCATCTGCTCATACTTTGCATCTTTTACTTACGACGTGCTCCTTTTCTAGGGATTCCTTCTTTCAGACCCAAACCCACTTTTGTCTCCGCTCAGCCAATCATGATTGTGTCCCGCTATTATGCAGAATAGCGAGGACAAGCACCGCACACAACAAAGCCCTTCCGGCCGGGCTGGAAATTACCGTCCCCTCGAAACCCTGACCCAAGGAAAACTTGAAGAAGAGAGTGGGTGGTCTTCGTGTGATTTATCGCTAATGTACAAACTTATTAGCATATAAGCGAGTTAATTACACGCTAGGCGATCAGTTGTCTATTCCTCGTCATTGATTTACCACGAAAAGCTAGTCTCAAAAATAACCATACTTCATGCTCACGGACAAATGTTTCCTATCTCCTCGAGCCGCGGTGTAGTGTCAGCCTGTATATACATAGTACCGCCTGGCTGTGGTCTAACAACATCATGGTTACCGATCTACGAAAATACGACGCAAATCAGCTACATCCGATGTCATGACGGTGGCGGTTCAACAACAACCTTGGCGGTGAGCGTTGCACAGTGAAGCGTGATGCTAGAACGAGGAAAGTACGGTTAACTAGCGTTGACAATTCGGACGGACAGTGCAGAGCTTTCCGAGACAACTTACACAGTCTAACTGAGCGGTGTAGGTAGCAATGTCATTTATGATTTCGATCTGCTAGATTTAAAAGCATGTGAGACATGGTCGACGTTATGGCAGAGGGAACCACGGTTTGGACGGTGGGTACGGTTATTCCTGTGAAAGTCGCTTCTCTTCAAAAATTACACATGCTCACCGGATACTGTAGAATGTAGCTGATACTGGCATTTTACGTCTGGTTGTGCGAGTGCCAACCTGTCCGGATATCTGAGGGCGGGAAGGAGGATGGACAGGAAATAAGTTTTTTTGCGACCGCTATGAGCACCGTGAGTTTGAAGTGGCACGAGATGATGTGCATTGTATTCGCGCTTGCTGCTTGCACATATGATCAGAGACTTCTAAAACTATGACACCCACTGCAAGTCTGAATGAGGAAGACAACAATTCACCGTATAGAGTTCAGGAAGAGTAGGTGTCGTTACTTAGGAGTGATGGCAAGTGATCTACAGCACCGAGCGTTTGCGGCTATCGAGCCCTTGTCAATTGTCTGGCATCATCATAAAAAAAGGAGCATGACATGAGCAAGATTTGTCGGAAGGCGAGGCCGAAGGAAGTCGAGGTAAAGTACACGCACCTTGTTCGCCTATCCAGTCTGTGAGAGCACATTCGGTGATCGTCGTATCGCACCTGACATGATCTCTCAGTACCTCGAATAGAGCTTCTGCGGGAGGTTCTGATGAGCACGCTTCTTGACACAAAGGGATAGATCCTGGCGGTATGCTACTGATAGTTCCATCTCTTTATGAACCCCGTCGAACCTATTTCGCGAACACGAAGACAACAGACGGGGTATGCATTTGATTGAAGCCGCCTAAGCGATTTAAGCGAAGACTTGCCGAAAAAGTTCTCGACTCTGGAAAATCTAAACCTAGTAGCTGTCGTGACTCGTGAGTGAGTGAATCTGGTAAGAAAAATAGAACCGCTCGCTTGGCAAGCGAGTGGATCACCGTGAAGGTTTCTCGCAGAATGCCGCAGTGGGCAACACGTCAATATCGTGGCGACGTCGTGAGTTTGAACAGGCTTCTCGTGAGGTGAGTGATGCTTCATTGCGCTTCGGTTGACGAGAGTTGATGAGAAAGTCTCATTAAACTCACGGACGTCGCACAAAATATCCTAGTCGAAATCCCAGTGAGCTCGCATACATGTACACGGTCTTCGTGTCTGGAGATCGCCGAGCGCCTACTACCGGGTTGCGTGGCATGCATAACTGTAGTCCGATTGGATACTCAAATGTAGACGGGATCTGCGCTCCTTGTCCCTCGGGCTCTCCCTCGCCGACCAAAGCATCTCACACTGTTGGCGTCCAGAGATGTGGTCTCTCCAAGGCTCTATTTTTGATGTCTGAACCAGCAGTAACTCTAACGAAAGAAGGTGTATGACATTAGCTCACCACAATAACGAAACATTTCGATGAGTAAACCAAGTGCCCAGATCCCCGTAGCGTATTCAACTGCGAGCTAGACAACCTCCAAGATCTCTGTACAATATTACGCATCGGCTAAAGTTCGCGTACGTCGAAGACAGCACTGTGGGAGGGAAGATCCAAGGAGACGCAAACGGCCGAGAGATGGCCTCTGCCAGCTCGCTTGCTTATTCCGGAGATACCTGCCATGAAGGCCAGTCGCATATTGGTAGAACACAGCATAATAAAGATGAAATTACTGACGAGAGATTGAAACCTGGAATGTGGCTCGAGATTCGTGCCTCGAGTCATTCCGGAGAAAATTCCCACCAATGCCCCATTACGATCACCGCATTGATTAATAGAGGGGCCGACGTAGTGGCTGCCTCTCAGAGCAGGTATCGGATTGCTACAACAATCCTGTGTGGAAGGACTAGACTGGAAACATCCTGAAGCACGTTCCTAATAAGGCTCCATTAAGACCATTGGAACAACTTTGCTGTGCGGTCATGGGGCCTGGGTGTGACCGTCTCTTAGCAGTTATCAGATTCCAACGAAGAGAAACTCTATGTGTGTGAACAGGTGTGAATGAAAGAACGTTATCAGATTAAGCGCTCACACCATGTCAAAATGGTACTTTCCCGAGTAGTAACCTGTAGTAACAGAAGGTGTGATATCTCCGTTTGGCTAAGCAACCTTTTAGGCGCGCTCAGTATGATCATTCATACCCACACCCAACGTCATCATCACCAGCAGGTGGAAGACGTCAATTCGAAGACAGACTGAAACCATGCTTCAAAGTGGCCAACTTCATCTGTTATAGACCTGTGGCGCCTGTTGGAAACCTATGATTGCACCGCCGCACTTCAAGGACCCTTGAGCTCGTCACGAGAACGAACTAGCCAGATTCAGTGAGGTTGTTCACAGGCACTTGAGTCTGTTTCGCACAGGATCCGGAAATTAAAGCACAAGAAAAACAAGGGGGCTTCTTAACTTATCAGATAAAGCATCGAACGCGTTTTGAGTCGGCAAAGAATACCGGCGTGGGGTATAGCGCGCAGCCGCAATGACCGCAGTGGCGGCACCTTGGACTGTCACCATGCCCCTTCATAGATGAAATCACTGGCCTTGTGGTAACTTGACAGCATTTGACCAAATGCGTGACGCGTCATGAGGAACAACTGGCCTTGATATCTCAACGAGACAGCAAATCTGCATTGAGACCCCGTGAGCAGCAAATTTAGCGATGAGCGCTCGAACCCACTTGTTGGCAACTGAGCAAAACGGTGAGAGCCCATAATTCTCAGATGGACTAGGACAAACGAAGGTTCCTGAAGGAGTAGAAGTCGGTTTAGGGTTAATGACAGTCATATCATTAACACTATCGACGCCACATTGATGAAAGTATTGACAAGACGTGTAACTGGGCGGAAGTTCTTGACTGAGGATGCAGTCTTCCATTGCAAGCGGACAATTTGGACGTGGCATTGAGCAAGAGGAGGTTAATTGTATACCGTGTTCCGTTGTATTGTCCCCGCCACAGGGAAAACTCGCGCGCTTACATAATCTGAAAGTTGGTTGCCTTGTTGCACGTTGTTCAATACTCAAGTTGGTACGACGAACACGGTGAGATCATTCAGCAATTGCGATGCCCATCAAGCACCTGGAAAGTACGTTCTATTTCCCATCGAATGTAGGAGTAGAAGAACTGCAGTTAAAATTGACGCGTAACCTAAAAACGAAACAGACTACCTCTCCGAGCGGAAGCACACGCAATCATTCGCTCTGTCTGTATTATCCGACTCGCGGCTGGGAATTGATGCATCTTACTACCTCAAATTATTGACGGATAACCCACCCTCGCGCGAACCTCTTCTCGCCGCCACGGGTGGATTGCCTTTGGCGCTAACGACACGCATCGAATCTGATTTGCGTACGCTCGAAAAACTACGAATAAAACCTGTGTTCGTTTTTCCTGGCCTTTTGCCGAGCAAGCGCTGGAAGCAGTATCAACATCACGTGGAGCACAATGATGCGTGTAGGGACCGGAGGGATGCTTGGGCAAAATACGAGGCTGGCCAGGAAGAATCCGCCGTAAAACTATTCGAGGGCAGAAGTGGGCTCCAGCAATGGGATTTGTGGCGTATGGTCTTGAGGATATTCAGACATAGGAATGTGGAGTTTTTGGTTGCTCCATACGTCGCTTGGGCTCAAGTAGGCTGAAACCATCTCTTACTGGATACCCTGCTGATGTATCCTGGATAGTTGATTTATATGCAGCGACACCCAAAATCATATATTCATGCGATCTTCGGACCGACAGATACCTTACTCTATCCAGGGGTGGACAAATTGATTACTTCGCTGGACCTAACCTCTGCGACGCCATCCTTTTCTTTCGTATCCAAACGGACTATCCTGAATGACTTGGGCCTCACCGAGGACCAGTTCCTTGATGTTGGCATCCTTGTTGGTTTCGAGCACTCGCCACCATTTCCACCAACTGTGCATGAACAAGCATTGAAGGCCACGGTTGACATGGTCAAATACTACAAGTCTGGCCATGCTGCCGTTTCTGCATTTGCGGAACATCCTGCAGTCAAGAGTATGCAGTATCCCGATCAGTACGCGCGTACGCGTTCAATGATCAAATACTCCCTCATATTCTCGTCCGAGGGAAGTGTCACGCCGCTTCCTCTTGCAATCACCACACCAGCACACGGTCCTAATCACCCCCACCATCCGACAGCTGCAGATATCCCTTCAGATCTCCATGAAATATTCACGCACCGTCTTCCTGACGAGATCTATTTCTATCTTTCACGTGGACTCTTGGGGCCTCAAGCACTGGTTTGGCTGACCAGTGGTCAGATCGTTGAACCTCCGCCGCTTGATAACGGTGAGACAACTGAGTACAAGCGGTTCGTGAAGGAGGTCATCACGGATGGCCAAACAGGACCGCGCGCGACTGCTCTCGCGCTCATTAGCAGCGTTTCCCATCAGTTTTGGAACAATCGGAAAGTTGCGGGCAACTTTTGGTTCGAGAGCCCCGCACCTCACGGACAGAAGTTTGTGCAACACAACTCACCACAAACTGTACAGCTTGCCGAACGCGTTGCGGGCTGGAACGTTAGCTATGCCATTGTGGAGGAAGAGCTTCGGAGACAGAACGTGAGTTGCCGAAGTCGCTTATCAGTTGAGTCATCTGACAGTCTGGACTGGTTGATCCAGTCTTCCACCATTGATTTCGCACTTTGCCTTGGAGCCACAGCAACGGAGAAGCTTGCATCGCGTACCAAGGGAAAGACCAGCGTCCCAAATGGGCAGCTGGATAAAAAGGATGAGGTTGTGGCTAATGTGGTATGGCGGTTCCTGGAACTCAGAGGGTAAGCGCGGTCCTGCCAGTTGAACAGACTTGTAACACCGCAATGATAGATTCCTACTCAACTCTCACACTCACTCGCCACTAGCCCGTGCCATGTACACAGCCATTAAACAAGCCCGTTTGAATGACAAATTCCAGGATCCTCTATATCTGTTTCTGGAGCTTGTAAGGGCTGGGGTAATGCACGGGCACTTATGGTCAGGCCGAGCGTTCAGTGGAGGACCAAGTTTCGGGACCGGTGAGCGGAACTCACGTACAAGTTTTCTTTGGATTGATGAATGATTATCTCACGCAGATGATGAGAAATCATGCATGCTGCTGGTCATGAGAGTACTTAGCATCGTGCCTTTGAACTTCAAGGTGATATTTCTAAATTCGGCGAGTGAGACATCAAATTTATATGCTACTTCCTAATTTAGCCACAACCTTGGTCGGCACCATTATCACGTGAATTATTGGTGTTCAACTCGTTTGTACGTTCGCTGACTCGGGCACTGCGAACGCTACTTGAGGTGACGACATTGAATATGTTACTACGTTCGGACGCACGGCGAGCACGGGAAGATCTTTTGGATATAACTATCTCCCTTCCTTTCCAATCGGAGGTAAACACTGGGTTCGGAGTACTTGCCAAGGTATATCTGGATGCCCTGACCCACCTGAATAATCAAACGCGGGTATTGGACCCTAACGCAGAAGGCGTTAGAGAGTCTAAGGCGATGGCCCTTGAGATATGTGAAGACACGTTTCCAGGAGTGAAAACACCCAAACAAGAAGTGGAACGAGGATTCCGGTTCTGGGACATTGTGAGTGACTTTGTTCGAATGTAGAATCACGGGTTGTGTAACATGTGTTGACAGGCGCTGTGTGCCATGAGGCAACTTCACTCAGAGGGTGCTGTACTTCGCGAGTTGATTGACCAGTTTGAAGCAGCAGAGGCGTGGCTTGCGCCGATGCGGCCATGAGATTATCGATGATAACCTGAAAATATTTTTTCGTATCTTGTTGTTGTTGTGGTTGTTGGGGTTGTTGAATAAAATATAGCCTATTGTGACAGAGCGATTTATTCGGAAGTAAGGAAGCGATCAATTGCAATGGAATGTACAAAGGCCGTTAGTAAGGGTACGGAGGGAGACGATGGGAAAACGTTGGAACATAGGCATGGGAAGTAGAACGTCCTTAAAAGGAAATTCAGATACTGCTGAGATGGTGGAATGATACTGAAGCAATCATAGATCTCAGATGTTCAATAATACTTAATCGGGAATAACGCCAAGAATCGCTCAAAATAGAAACTGACCATCTCGCTGTTTATCGCCCGATCCCCAGGTTTCTCAACTCTTCTCAGGGCTCTGCTTCGCTTTTTTTTTTTTGAACAGCTGCCACAACAAATCTACAATCGAATATGCATGTCCCTCGCGTGGCACCTTTAAATAAGGTCCACCTCCAATCTCAATCTTTACAACTACTACTCCACACTCCCCACAAATGCTTGACCAATACTCCAGTCCTATCATGACCTCTATCGCTGTCTCTCCTCATATGTTCGATCCCTACAGCGAAAAGGTCAACCCAGGTCATCTCTACGTCCGCGACGCTATCCAGATCATCCAACTCGTAGAGGCTTCTCCTCCTCCACGTCGCATATCATCAGATATCGACTCTAGCTCATATGGCTTCTCTTCCGGATCTTCATATCCCTCCACATCTGACTCGGAAGACGAAGAGGATTGCTCATCATATTGCTCCTCTTTCGTCACCCCCTCCCAGGACAGAGAACCTGTGGTTCGGACAGATGATACATATGACATTCGCATGAAACGAATACAGAATTGGAGAGATAATTCAATAAAAGCAATGAGCGTCTCACCTGGTACGTTCTTTTCCCCCATATTTTTATGCGCTTTTGGCTAAAATATCTATAGAGCCCCGTTCATCGTCTCTAAAACGAAAACTGAATCAAAATCAGACTGATGATGATGTGAGCCTTCTTTGCCGTACCCCGAGGACTTTGTGCTAAGCTCACGCTCATCAGGTCTCGCACACCCCAAAAAGATCACGTTCGCGAGATCCTCACAGCGTATCCAGATTGTTTGGACACTCATGTACTGCATGCGATACCCCCTTCTCATCAAGGCAGAGCCTGCGACAGCACGGTCGCACTCCTCATATATCTGAGGCATGCCGGATAGCGGTCGAATACAATTTCGAATGACCGTCTACCCATCTTCATCTCTTCATGATCATGACCCCAGCATTTTCCATCGTTGTACGATAAACCACAATTATTTTCTTTATTCTTCGGTATCGTACACACTCATTTCCCCGTACTGTGTACCATCAACGGATGAAGTTGAAGCGATGTTTGTTTCTGTACATTATTGATCACGACCTATTAATTATACCATATTAGCTCACTACATAGTACTAGGGTCGAATAAACAACTCCAATACCCTCCATCATTGTCTCACAATAAACTTTGCATTTGACACTAAACCTCAGAACCCGACATGACGCGGCAGTAGCAGGCACACAAGCATGGGAAATGGCTGTGCAAGTCTACGAGTCATGATACTATCATAATCAAGTGTTCGCTTTCGGTGCGTCTTCCGCAGCACTGGAGCGTCACTATCGCTCTTTGACTACTCTTGGCCACTCCCGCTCCCACGTCGAGGACGGACGGGTTTTGGTCTCTTGGGTGCAACCGTGTCTCCAACTCCGGAGTGCCTGTGTCACAAGCAAATATAGACACTTTTTCTCTTCAAGAACACGGGACCGACGTGGCAGTGGGCCACTTGCTGGCAGACCACACTGTCCAGTACAATCCCTCCAAGTTCCTGTATTGATCGGAGTCGATGTTAGTACCCCGCAGTTTGACGCTCAACCGGTAATTCACCACCCGAGTCCGAGTCTTCCTAACTCGTCGAGCTTCCTCGAAGGCGTACATGTGCCGTACATATTGAGAACGATGTGCAGCAGTGGGTTCCTTCGAAACTTCGTTCACATGCTTCAAAAAAGACCTTCCGTTGCCGACTGAGAGCAGAGTAAGACCAGAGCTTGGAAGGGGTCTCGATGCATCTCCGCACCTGATGCGAGTACCCACGACGATCAAGGAGATTGGAATTGGAATTTCTCATCCTACTACTTGCCCATCCGTACGTAGACCACTGGATGGTTGATAGATGTCAATTTTTACTCAGGCGCGTAACCCCGCATTCTGCCGCTGTCTCCAACGTACACTCTCGTAGAGCCTGGATCCAGGTGACCATGTCCGATCAATTACTTTCCCGTGAAGCAATGAATTTCAAGGTACCTTGCACTGTCAAACTTTGGACATCTACTAGCTGATTAGGACCGTAATAATCCCCGTGCCGCACTGTGAGAAGTACCCCTCTAGTTGCAGTGCACCGTTGTTGTGAGAATCGTTTTAGCCTATGTATATACTTGGATCTTGGTCGCTCATTTGACCAGCTCATCATAATGGACACTCCCGGTTTACATGATAGCCGAATATTCCACCAATTAGAGTATTGGCTCGTTTTTCCACTCAAACGTAAAGGCAGGCCCTGCAACTGGTAACTTGATCACGATTTATCAGAAGAAAAAGTCCACACTAGTAGACGGTCCTTTGACAGCAAAAGGCCGTCAATGTGGTGTGTGGGTCACCGTCATGGCTTCTCCCGCGCGGTTAGAACTCCTACCCTGCCCCAGACAAAAGTCACGAGATCTCTCTCAAAAGGTATTCCCATGGCCCTACCGAACTACGTGTTAAACGTTAGCTTCGCACTCACGTCAAGAACCACACATATTATTCTCCTTTGAGCTCAAGTCCACGCTCGGGTTGCCGTTGTCCCTCGATAGACCGTACTCCACGGGCGCTTCAAGCCTAAATCAATTCTTGGAAACGACTTCTTGTTCTCGAGAGAATTTTCAATCAAGAAAACACCCTGGAACGCTATGTTTAGCTCTCTATCTAATAAAAGAACCGCATAGGGCTTGCCAATCTACTTACCCGAGTTCATCGATCCGCTGTTGTCCGACTCATCACATCACCTTCGACGGCGTTCCATCGTATCATGATCAGCGTGAGTCTGCCAAATCGTTTCGCGGATGTACGTATCGGTCCGAACATCGCAGCACTTCAGTGCAGGAACGTATTACGGTGGGAAGTCATGTGAGTTTCTCCTCTGCTTGTACATATGCCTTCTTGGCCTTGCTAATTTTGTTGCAGAAACAAAGCCTTGTCCGAGGTCACCTCAAATTGGCTACCGGCACAAATGTCCGTGCTACTAGATCTGTAGCGTAAAGACACATCAGCATGCCATCATCACCAGTGCAGGAACATACGACGGTGGGAACTTGGAGACCTGTGAGCGTCTCATTAGCTTGTATAGTCTCTTAACTTTGCTAATTTTGTTCATCATGTTACAACAAAGACAGCTTACTATGGAGCTATCCAAGTTCGTCGTGTGTTCAAAATTCCATACCCCGTGGAGTGTATCGTCATCATCAGCGTCATCACCACCAATTGTAGGGCCGTCAGGTGTTACAATGCGGGACGGGCATCCTGAGCGTGAGTGGACAGCTCACGATATGACGTTCTTCATCCACGGAGATGATGCAATGCCATGCTTCATGGAACACCACCGCAACGTTACAAACGTAGTGATTGGCACTCGTGTGGATGAGGCGGTATCGATAACAGTGGCTGCAAGCCTCGAGGCTGAGGCTGAGCTTCTTGCGCTTTTGTGTTACTTTCAAGCGGTGCGCATGCAATGCGCTCGGATCATCCGCGGTCGTCCGACCTTATTTTCATCTCTTCTCATACCTTGTTCTGTGACTCAGTGGTGCGGCATGACCATTCTATGAGACGGTTGCGTGGGTATGTATATTGTATTGTATTGTATTGCAAAGTCAGGAAAACGGGAAGCTCGTGATTTCTCGACGAGACCCCATTTCACGGTCGGTCGGGCCTGCAGGTCGAGGCTACGTTGCAACGCGGCTTTCTCAAGCAATGCTTCGGCTCCTTGCACTTTCTAGGGTGCCTACTTATTCTTGGGTACGGTACCGCAGGCGAACACTCTAAACATGTACTAGCTAGTTTGTTCGTGACACGAATAACGAGGAACACGCGTAAAAATGGAAAAAGGTAGTGCAACTCCGTCCGTCTAGTCGCACTCACGCCCTCCAGCGTAATATTGCATGGGAGCGTTTTGGAGCCTGAGAGCGCCTATGCCCTTGTAAAGATTAGCTATATGATACATCGAGGGTGATCGATTGGAGGTCAGGCAGAAACTTTATGTCTATTTCAAGGAGGCACCGTCACGGGCCGGGTCTGGCACTCGACGAACCCTTCCAAAGGATGATTCCCTCGGGGTATATTCACCTATCAGAACGCAGCTTGCTTCAGATCGATGGAGTATATAATATTCCTCGACGGACTCTCCCGCAGGCCACTTCTGTTTGCATCATTGCGAAGGGTATTGAATCTCTGATGGCGTTGATAATGAAGTGATACATTTAAAGCTTCACCTTTTCCATCCTGCGGCATGTCGAGCCGAATATCATTTCACACGACGCCTGGACTTTTTCTGTTGATAATCGTTCTTTCATTGCATAATAACTGTGGGCGTGAGTGGAAAGCATAAGGCCATAAGCCCTGTATCAAACCTTTCCTGGTATTTAATTTCATACCACCGTGCGCAGTTTCTTGTTATGTGCACATCGCAATCGTTCGAATATGAAAAACCCATTAATCCAAGGGGCACCAAGAATATTCAGGGTTAGATAGTAGCCTATAGGTGTCCGTTCAAGTAGCCTATCGTCGTTGCCCTACAGAACATGACATACTCGTCTGCAATGTGTCTCTCTATCTCTGAGGACCGTAACTTGCTTCCCGATCAGAACCAGGATTAGTATTCGCTCGGGTACAACCTCGGGGAATTGGTTCACCCACGGTTTGTCGTATCGTCCCCATCGATGAAGCGCCTGTGAAGGTGAATAAGCCGTTGATCTTCCCGGCGCTTGTTGATGGTCGGGTCCTATAACTGAGCCAAATAGTTCGCGTGTCGAGAGAGAAGTTTAGAACCTAGCATGCGTTATTGTCTCTTGTTCTTCGGAACGCAGTGCCGCTAGTACACTTCCTGCTGTCATGGCTAGTCTGAAGAAGAACGATCAGAAGTGGACTCATATTTTCAACAAGAACATTAGGGAACCACTCTTATCGACCTGGTATTAATCTATACTTCTAGAACCAGCTCACGCTGATCAGGTTATCACTGGCATCAGGTCCCCGTCATCTGGAAACTTTCCCCTTTAAACAGAACGCCATTGCCTCTTTCAGAGGTTCAAGATCGTTCAATATGCTGCCAGCGGTATCAAGCAGTCATAATGAAAAGTCTGCTGTCTGAAACAGAACCACCACAAGCGGCTTCGAGAGTTTCGGTGATATTGTGACGAGGGTCTTAGTTCGCTACAGCATACATGACGTTTGTGATTGTGTTCACGTACAGCGGTAGCCTGTCACGGCCTGCCCCATCAGAGAACGTGTTTATGAGTTTGACCAGGTGTTGCACGTGCTTGCTGCTGTCCGCCAACTAGGCTCCTAGAATGTCTTTTAAATGCGTCGTCATTTAGCCAATGTTGTCATTTTATATTAATGAAGGTACTTACTTGGTTCGTGCCAATCACATTGCGCTTAATCGGCACAGTCATAAACTCTCGACCGGTCGCTTTACACAGCAGTGACGAGGGAGGATAAGTATGCGGTGGGCTAATGCAGTGCAAGGCATTCCGCCACAACTCTCACGCAAGACAAGGCGGCTGGTGACGAGGCCAACAGTGGTGAGCGCAGTACGCCGGGAACCTAGACCAGCGGAGTATGAAGCCTCCATAACGGAGTGTGAAATGGGCACCACTTGTCGGGCGTGCCGAAGTGCGCCGATTTTAAACTTGTCGAGACTCGAGTGCGGTGCTGCACCGTGCACGCACGCCACCACAGTGACCATGCCATCATTCAAGTTAACGTTCAACGGAAACAAGCGCTTCAGGCTGTCAGAAAGTCCGACTTTACCCCTCAGAAATTCCGACATGAAGTCGCCGCCGTCGCGGTTTTTACTGACGAGGCGGCGTTGTACGCGCCTTTTAGCGGGAGTAGTCATCGTCTGCCTATTTCTGTTCATCCCGCGCACCAAGACGGTGCCGTCTTGGCTGCAGGAGAAGTCTTATGCGGAACGACACTCTTTACCGCCGCTGTACGAGCAATATCATGATTATGAACGACATCTGCCGCAGCATAATCTTTCACTGCCTTTTCCAGAGGGGCGTGATGCAAAGTTCCTTTGGGCCGCCAACCATGTCATCAGTATGTATCTTAGTCACGCTTTCATTCCGTCCAGGGCTGATACCTGCCAGGTTCTGGATGGGGAAATGCTATGCAGGAGCTGGTGATGAATGCGGTGCTGGCTCATGCGACTAAACGAGCGTACGTCCGCGTTTCTGTGACCTCGATTCACCCTCAGTATTCCCTGCTAGTTTCGTGTTTGATAATTTTACATGGGAACGGAACGGGCCTGATTACTCAACGTACAACGGCAAACTTATACCTTCGCGTATACCCTTGTCGGCTATCATCAGCGGTATGTTACCAATATACATTGTCTATGTTCGTCCCAATGCCGTTCTCTTGTGTAGGTCCCATAATAGGGTCGTCGTTGCCCCTCAGGGATGTTGCACCTCGTGCTGTTTCCAAGGAATACTTCAAAAAAGTGTGCCCTAATCCCACCGTCATCGACAGCTGGGAGGTGAACGAGCATCTTAGGTTGGACCATAACGTGCCTGCTCTGAAAATATTTGAAAAGTGGGTGGAGAAGTTGAATAACATTGACGATCCATGCGTTGAGATAAAAGAGGAGTCATACCAGCTGTTTGAGATTTGGTGAGTCATTTTTGGCTGCGCCGCTGTCAGCTCTCTATATTGTCAAATTTTCAATAGGCTATTTGGTTCGAAACGCATACTTTCGATGTGGCCTATCCTATCCAGGTCGCCTATCCTCAAAGATTTTTCATGGTCTCCGCTTATTCTTCAGGCGTACGCGGACAATGCTCATTTGTTTACGCCGACCACTTCCTCGTTTCGATTTTTACCCTCGTTCATGCGTCCTTCCAATCGGCCACCGACTCCTACGACGCTACACGACGTCCATCCTATTGTCAAATCAATTGACATGGATCCTGTGACTGGGTTGCTGGCTCTTCATGTTCGCCGAGGGGACTTTGCGGGTCATTGTTCGCATCTTGCCAACTGGTCCGCAGATTGGAACGGGTTCAATCAGTTCTCTGCTCTCCCTGATAGGTTCAAAGTTCCTACGGACGGTGGTTGGGGCGTGACTTCGGAGGCAAACACAAACATGTACTTCAAAGCGTGTCTCCCGACGATTGAGCAGATCGTGGAGAAAGTGCAGGAGGTACTTGCTGACCAAAGGCGTTTATATGGACCTGCAAAGGAGTTGAAGAGGGTATATGTCATGACGAATGGAGATGTGGAGTGGCTGCAACAGCTCAAGGAGGCTCTCATGCGGGTGAAGAAGTGGGAAGCTGTTGCTACCAGTAGGGATCTGAAGTTGAGTTGGGAGGCAAAGCCTGTGGCACAGGCCGTGGACATGCTGATTGGACAGCGTGCTCAGGTGTTGATAGGCAACGGGGTACGTGGCGAACTGGTTCTCACAAGTGATTAGACTAACTGGTGGTGTAGTTTTCCAGCCTGACATCGAATATTGTGATGTTACGCCAGTTAGGGGACGTTCCTCCAGAAGATACTCGGTTCTGGTGAGGATGGTTTGGAGTGATGGTTGTACAGCCCTACTATATTATGGAGCCACTGATGGCTTCTCCCACCTTTGGGGTCACTTCGCGAATGTCCCGGAGTCAGTCTGTACGGATTATCATAGCTGACCTCCCCACGTCGCTACTGACCCTTTTACTGCAGCATGTTCATATTTGTATTACTGCTCAGTTATACCTGTTCTCATATACCCTCGATAAAGATTTACGGAAATGGCATGGCAAACCTGCTCACAATTATGATCGAGATTGCACAGCGGGAAAAGGTTTCCTTTCTTGCACAAGTCTCTTCGCCGCGTGGTGCATCCGCGTCTTTGTTCTTTTTGAAGTCCGGACGAATACTAGGCACCTCCAGATGGGGATACATGCAATGCAAGGCAAACCAAGATGACGAACGGTAAATATGATCCGGTAAAGACGGGGATTGGCGGCGTGCCGCTGCTATAGACTACACACGATTAACATTATTACACATGTCGGGACACGAATCTGTCACATTCCATTAGACAGGCACATTTCAACTGTCATTCGACGATCAGGAGAAAAAAAAAACACCCCTTGAGGTAGGCACCGTCAGGTCTTAGTAGGCACTGCCACCACATCCCATCCTTCTTGTATGCTGGCAGTCGTTCTGTCCGTCCAGCCTCTCTCAGGCGGCCGGAACTCGTGGGGTATGGTCACCTGCTGGCGACTATCCCTGTAAATCATGATACACGACTTCCCTTGATCTACAAATGTACGTCCAGCGGTCTTCATGTGACACGGCTGTCATCCAGAGTATTATACATAGATCTGGGTGTGTTCGGTGCCGATCGGGGAACGCATCCACGACTTATCGGAGCGCCACTGGGAATCGATAGATTGCTTCGTTGGCAAAGGGATACGCGTGAGAGTCGCTGTGCGGAACTACAGCGATGGCGTCAGGACGTATGTTTTTTTTTTTTTTTGCCTATTCACGAGGCACTGACTTGTCTGAGACCCTGGTTAATGGTATCAGGGGCGCCGCAAGTCATTCGTCTTTTGTGTAGTTTAGGGATGGTCGTTCACACTGGTGATCTCACAGGGCTGCTCGTTCTCACCAGAGACTCTCTTAGAGAGCCAGCCCTTGCTCCACACGTGTTTCTGCCCCATGCGTCCGATCGGAGAGCATCATACCCCGAGGTGGTTCGAGGTGTAAATGAACTGTATGAGGAAGGTCTTTGTATATGTCCCTACTGCTAATTTAAACGGTGTCCCTAGCGGAACACGCCTACGATGAATTTAGCATGAGTGATGTTTCAGAGGCTGTGCCGCCACTCATACTGAACTTGTTTAATTTAGTTCCGGAATAGGTGATGGGTGGATCAAGTCAGTGGTAGTCGGTAGCGAATGGCTTTACGATGCCTGGTTTGAATTTGACCCTCTCACACTCGTCCTTTCTGTCAATACTGTTCCCTTGTCTACAAATATTTGGGGTTCGATTCTATGGATACACGTTCCTCTGACACCTCGTTGCGGCTTGTACAGGTATTCCATCTCCTACGCTGGGCAGCCTTCAGGATAGAAAGTCATCGGTAAGCGCTATCACTTGTAATGTTCGCACAGGCCAAGCGGCGATTCGTTGGCTTCCAGAGCCCCATGACGCGATAATTGTCGGTGCTAGTAGCGTGTCAAACATAGTGATTCGCGGGTAGACCGTTTTCCGGATCTCACTGACCCTCAGTTTTAGTAGCGTGTCAATCATGAGAGATGGGTGGGTACACCGTTTTCCGGATCTCATTGACCCTCAGTTTCATGTAGCGAAAAAAGGGTTCTTTGCTTGACGAAATAGTCAGTGTTCTTGGACTAATTACAATGGCAGCGCACCTCCATAGAAGACACTCGTGGGCTGTGACTACCGTTGCTGACAGTGAGTGATAACGAATATTTCCCAGATGTGGTTATAGATGAATTACTATCAGCTTACATGAAGATGGCTCGTCCCTTGTGTCTTCTTCATGCACTGGATCCGGTGCTTCGTTCTTCAGGGCTTTGCTGTCGTGAGTTTCATCCTGACAAAGTTGCTGCAATCGAAGCTACGGATCCGTGCGACTAGGCTTTCAAAGGAAGATGTATACCGACACGCGCTCGCATGCTGATATCATGCCGACAGAATGAGACACTCGCTTTTGGATGATTACTACACAAGTATCGATTCTGATTAAATAGCCGATGCCGCGAACGTCTTTAGGTCGCACACCAAGACCCCCTGACCCGTAATAAGCAACAGGGTCGTGAGAATGCGTGAGTGAGGAAGACCAGGAAAGGGAGCTATTGAGAACCCCTAAGACGATGGTACCGATCGATGATCTAGCCTGTCACTGACTATAAATTCATGGCTAGGAGCTCCCTTTATCTCGACAGGAAAAAAATGTCCTCTAGCAGGTCCATCGAGATTATTCCCCGGAGGAACACCGCACGAGGTCACGCAGACCACGGTTGGCTCAAAACCTTTCATACATTTTCGTTCGCCAAGTATGGACCTTTGACCTTGATCTTCATTGCATGATCATATGGCCACTTTGCAGTTTCAATGACTCGGAACACGAATCTTTTGGTTCTCTCCGTGTTTTGAACGAGGACCGCGTGGCGCCTCGCACGGGTTTTGGCACCCACAGCCATCGAGAATATGAAATTTTTTCATACGTGATCAGTGGTGCGCTCGAGCAGTGAGCATCCTTCGTTGTAGGAGAACGTTTGACTGACTTGATCATCGTCCAGCCAAGATTCTATGGGCAACACTGAAATACTATCCCGCGGTGCTATTCAGATGACCTCCACCGGAACTGGCATCTCCCACTCCGAGAAAGCCCATGGCGCTCAAGAGGTACATTTCTGTCAAATATGGGCATCGCCCCGTCCCGGAGAAGGCAAAGGCAAACCCGCATATTTCACCAGGTAAGACATCCTGCGCATATATACACATATATATTATATCACACGACCGTTTTGTCTTGCAGACATTTTACCGACGAAGAGAAACGAAACCAATTCAGGCTCATCATCGCGCCTTCTAATTCGTCTCAAGTCTCGCTTGACAGGGAGGCTGATGGCCCCGCTCCGATTCGCTCGCAGCTTCGCGCATATGCATCGCTCATGGACCCCGGTATATCCTTCGTGCACGCGTTTCACCCGAGCCGGAGTCCCGAGCGGCGGAAAGCATACATTCACGTCGTGCAGAGATCTGGGTACAATCCTGGTGACGCAAAGGGCGTCAGGTTGCGCGTTGGTGCTCAGATAGAGGGGCCGATAATCGAGCTCCGGGAAGGAGATGGGTCGTATCTATTTGTGGGAAAGGATGCGGGACTGAAGGTTGAGAACGCGGGGGAAGGTGCGGTCGAGTTTTTGTTATTTGACATGGGGTAGTATCGTCTTAGGTAATTCATCTGTAGTTTTACGTCATAGTTATCGAGGTCTGTCTGCAGTCACCCGGCATCTGATACATTAGGATGGAGCTGATCCACATCACGGTACACTTGTGAGCAATGGTTCGACCATTTGTGGCCTATCATGCATCCGGAGCTACACTTCCAGCGGGGATCTCAGACGGAGTGGAAGAGCAATACCGCAATCGATCACTGTGAGTATCGGCATAGCTTAGGTTACCGGGACCACCGAGAATGCAGGAGCTTCCACTTGTATGTAAGAACAGAAGTCCAAGTGACAACAAATAGGGGCCTAAATGTCCTCTTGTGGAACGCAATGTCTCCACGTCCTGACACATCGGATAGCACGCCAAGGCATTCTCGTTCCACGTCGATCAGATTATCACGTAAAATGTCCCCGGTTTAGTCTCACAACGAAATACAGAAACCTACATGACCTAATGACGATTTAGACAGAAATTCAAGACTAATATTACAGTACTGCTGAGGGACTGCAGAAATTATACATCATAGCTGGTTAGAAACGAACAAACAAGTCAAGGGACGAACTTTGAACCGGAATACCATAAGGACCTCGTATGGCTATTCGAAGACGTTTTAGCACAAATACACGATATCTGAAGATCAGGAAATGCAATAGGAAGAAAAGCTCGGCTATCCAATCCATCAACGATGTCTTAGTAGTAGTCAAGAATCCCGTAAGTAGGGTGCAGTAAGAGGCAACGGTCTCCATGATGAACGGCATCGATGACCTGATTCAGAATTTGATCAACTAAGACCGACAACCTCTGTAAGTCCGCCCTCACCTATTAGTTTTTTTCCCAATTCCCCATGTTATTCTTGCATACTGTGCGTTGAACTGGGAATAGCACCGTTGCATTGGTTGCGCGCACTCTGGTCGTAAAAATGTTCAGTGCTACAGGCTATTGGCTCTGTTGATCGCCTTACTGTTTTGTGATGTGCAATCTCGACCATAGGAATGCTCTGTCCCTTTCGCTTCCTGCGCTGTGCACTACGCGGGTTATATGAGGTAGAGTTTGGGATGTGAATCAAGACAGAAGGCGTCACAGGGATCAATAAATCCTGGCTTCGCCTATTTTTGCGCGAGTAATCATGATGCGATGACTGTGTGTGATTATAGGGTGGTGGGCCAGATGCCAGGGACATAAGAATGGAAGAAAACATAGCAATATAGGTTTCAAAACTGAAAGTCGAGGGCATCGTTTTATACAGGATTTACTTGCTGATGTGAGAGTTGGATAGGTTAAAGGGGGCAGATGTGGAACTGGCGATGTAGGTGATGCGTGACGTCGACGAGGTGGAATATGCAGGACGATGTTAGCAAGCTGGACGGTGGGCACTTTTAATGTGCCTATTTAAACGAAGCCATTGTAGGTCAGCCTACCTTTGCCTATATTGGCATAACTCATAACAGCGCAACAATTTTCGAAATGGTCATGTAGCGCCTATCGGACTAGTACGTGTTGAGAGGATCATGTGTCTCTTGCTATCGCCTCAGGATTATTATCACATGACATATCCGGGAGTCGAACTGCCAGAGTGGAGGAAGTGGCGGATTTAAAACATCAAATACAGCAAACATGCAATTGAATCTGCATATTACATGGAGTGAAATCGACGCCCTCACCGAGATAACGCATCATAGACCAAGGCACGGACCATCGACTGATCAGCGTACACCACAGATGTATTGATATTTGAGAAGCAGACCCGGAACGTCGGTGCGACAAAGATGTTGGTGTCTTTGTGGAACAACGTGAATCGTCAAAGATGATGAAGAAGAGTGCTCAAGCATTTACCTTGCTTACCATTGGTCGCGCAGCCGTGGAAAAGTAATACCCAATTCCCCGAGTACTTAAAGAGACATCTTCCACCCAATCGAATTTGTAGCATATGTCATCGAAATCAAGCTCTCAAATCTCCTTACAAGAGTAACTACGTAGTACATTCGCTGTCTTCGTTTGTGGGTCCACATCGTTTGAATATGGCATCGATTTTGCACTCTCGACAGCGCTTAGGCTGTGTACAGTTGAACATCATCTGTCTGAAGGTAAGCGTCAAACCTTACGAGCCATTGAACGTCGTGGCACATGTGGGTCGCAGTGGAAATTGTTCGCGGCTGACGGTCCAAATACACCGGGGCCGGACTAAATGAGAATGTGATACGAAGCAGACAAGGAATTCTGCCTGTCTATGGAATTTGCACTTCAACGAAGCGTGGGTGATTCGCAGATGAACTTCTGCATTGCACCTGAGGTCTAGGCGATGGGAAGGTGTATTCGGATGGACGAGCATGACGCAGTTTGCTGAATGAGAAAGATGTTACAGACTTACAGAGTGTGGGTGGAGCCTCAAAGCCTTCTGGAGTGGAGTGTACGTCAGAAATGCATCCGTGGTCCAGCGGAGCAATCGGAAATCAACTCCACAATATTCTTCTTTATCACTTTATCCCCTTCTACTGTATAGTTGGCGGATAATGCCGTTGAGTGGTCATCTTTCATGCACTTGTTTTGTCCCACACTGAAAACTATCATGTCGTGATGCGTAAGATTTGAAGCAAGCGCTTCGACAATCCATCGTATCAAGTCATCGAAATGCGAGTCTTGTAAAATGTAATTTCGTTCCGCCCGCACTGCTCATGACTCTGCTAACCAGCCCGTTCAGATGTCGCCCCCTCAATTATTGTGGCCCTTCTAAAAATCTCTTGAATTGTAAATGCTCGGTCCTTATCTAACGTTGCACAGTTATTGTGGCATGGAGTTCCGAGCCCAGAATCCAGTAATATCGTGACTTGCCACCCCATGCCCTTTCAGCAAGCTGCAGAATCAGTGCACTAGTGGCAGAATCCCAAGTCCTCGTTGATCCTATTGCTTTGTGCGGTAGGCTTATTATACTCTCGAAGATACCTTATAGACAGGGGGCCTATCGTCAAGACTGGCGAAAATCTGCGCCTTCTCCTTGTGAATTGGAAATTTACACGACCCGAGATTTAGAGCTTATGTCCGGGTAACCCCTGATTGCTTTGTCTCTGCTCTGGTGATCCAGTGTTCCATAAATGGACCAATGTCACACAGACGCCCGTTGAAGCACAGGTAGCAATTGCTTCATATCAATTTGGCCATCATGGAAATGCAATCACCATTCAATTGCAGTGACCGCTTCCGTCACTCTGCTCTTTATTGGCCAACATTAGATGAGAAAGAGAAGGCAAAGAGATTGGTACACGCGATGTATGTAGTTGACGTATTTTGGTGCTGCCTATTTCAACTGTGTACACTGTACATTATATGTTAATAACCAGATTTAGCTACCGAATACTGCTGCAACATATGCTGAAGATAGCTGAGCAGCGACTCGGAGTGCTAGAGGAGATATCTCTGACCCTTAGGCAGCCCTAGAGATTTCTCTTCGGCTTCAGCAGCTTCATTACATCGGGAAAGGTGCATCCTGAGTATCCAAAACATCGCAATAGACATGATACTTGTCAAGATGCAAATCATGTATGAGTTCACGTATGAAGGTCCCCAACTGGATGGCCAGAAGTACCTGTGACACCGTCAGTAGCAGTATATAGCACGAGGTCACTGTAAACTGACGATGAACCAATCGCGCCAGCTGTTCCCACGGAGTTTATGAGTGCAATGGCTGCAGCGCGCTTCGACTGTGCTTGGGAAAACGTATTCATAATCCAGGTCAAAGCGATAACATAGGCAATTTGACCCTGAGTCATCAAGAATCTTAACGGTATACGTAAGTCCCTGGAATCGCAGAACGAGGAAAGGAGAGTTCGCACAGGGATATATATCGCACGGTCGTATTCATAGTAGAAATTGCGAGTATAAATCCAGCGATGCTGGCGAGCAGAGGACCAGCAATATGCCAAAAGCGATCACCAGTTGCGTCGGAGTGTCTTGATTCAGTCATGTTAATTAACCTATCGGACCTATGAGATAGATACTGACCTGGCCACAACAAATGAGGTTGCAGTTCCCAAAATCCACGGAGGTGCACAGAGCAGGAGGCTCGTAGTTTCGTTGTAACCCATTGTGGCGGATAGCGTCGGGAAAAACATACCGAACGACATCGAGGCAGACATCAAGTGGAGGGCAACACCAACCCACCACACCCTCCAATCCATAAGAGCTTCGGCAAGACCAGAATAATATTCTCTGGGTTTACTTTTGTGCTCATTTTTGCTCGTGACTTCCTCCTCCATCCGTTGTTTGGCCAATGTCTGTTCGTCAGGGAGAAGCCAGACGTTCGGCGACGAAGGAAAATCGGGTAATATCCCCATTGCGGACACCGCGACCACGATGGTCAAAGTGCCCTCCACAAAGAACAGCCACCTGCCGCAACAAAGTCAGAATGGCTTAATTTCTTGAAAGCGCGCGCATTTCGGCTCAGACCTCCAAGCCGTAAAACCTAGTGTACCATCTAGGCTTCCCACGATCCCTGATGCGAAGAGAGCACCAAAAGCATTACTGATCGAGACGCCACAAGAAAGAAATGCTGTGCGTAATCCTAGTTCATTCCCCTTGTACCTAGGGAAATTTCAGTATATGATATAAGAAATCGTTGGGCAATAATACCATCGTGAAAGAAGGAATACAGCTCCGGGAAAGAATGTCGCCTCCACGAATCCAATTACGAAGCGCAATATAAGAGAGGCATGATATCTAGGGCAGGGTTAACAGTGGGCAGCATTAGAAGATCTAGATACCAACGTTTGTACCGCACCTTCCATGAACCCTTGTTAGCCAATATCAATCAAGTGAACGTTCAAGTACGTACCCATCAATATAGTGAGACAACCCCATATTACCATGCAGCTTGAGAGGTACAGCGATGGCCTCATCATGCGATCTAAGAACATATTGCTTTTGAATTCTCGGATGGGTTGCAGAAGGATGACGTGCTGATACATACGAAGGAGCTTGCGTGAAAAAATACCCCACGTAAAAGATGCCCACGAGTGTGTTAAAGTCATTCCCAACCATGCCAAGGTCCTCCTCGTAACCATGCAGCCTCGCTACACTTGTAAGTGAACGGTTAAGCGACTCTACTCAAAGCAAATTCGAAAGGCCACATACGCTGCATTAGTACAGTCCATCTGTGAATAGATTTTAGATAGTTCAGGGAACACTAGGCACACCAACTCACATTGTTCACAATCAAAATTAGAACTAGGAAGGCTACCCGAAGGTCCAACTTGCGGAGAAGCCTCTTCTCCACAGTTAATCTGTCGATGTAATCCAAAGTAAACGTTGGATTGTCATCACTGCTACCGCTCGAAAGATCGTCGACGTCGGCAAGCAGGGGGCGATATGACATTCCTGAGGATGAAAGATTCAGTGGCTTCCATCTCGACAACCAAGTACCAATGTGTGCGTAGAGTTTTCCGGGTTCAATCATGATAGTATCGAGTCGGAGACTACTCGAATGCCAAAGTTGAAGGAAAATAATCTGCCATATCGTTACTTACGGCAGTCGAGTAGGACGGCGGTCACTGAGCGCAGCTAGCAATGTGCATACCATGTGTATGCCGGTTACCATATGTATTGGGCTGAAAGCTATGATATCATGATGCGATGAATTGTCGATGGTTGCGTGAACTTGGACAATTCATCGCATCAAATCATCGAAATGCGACAATCTCAATGTACGAGTCTTGTGGAAAGTAATATCACCCCTGCAATGAAGCTAGGCTGACCTCATGCCCACGCTTCATATCGTGCAAAGTTGTATTTCAACTTCGACTCTGCATTTCTATCGTGATGTTTTGTGTATAATCACCACACAGATTAGTGCCCAAAGTAAATGTCAATCTATCAGTTGAAAGGTAAACAAGGTTCCTGTCGACAAAGTTTGATACTTCTCTAGTCATCCTGGAACATATAATCAATTCCAGTCGCCTTACAGCTGTTTTAATAAATGATGGCAGTGGCGTCATTTTTTTTGTAAATTACACGGATTAGAAACTTGGTCATTTTACTATATGCTACTACCATGGTGTTCCGCAAAATCAGTGATGATGTCAAACGAGCCTCCAGGATATTCTCGACTGCTGCGGATTCTCAGAACGGACATGGTACCGAATCATGAAGCTGTGGAGAGACACAGGTGATGTTATCAACCAGCCAAGAACTGCTCGTGGTCGTGTCCGTCATCTGGACCGTGAAGACATTGATTATCTTCTGCAACTTGTCCGTGACAACCCCGACTACTTTCTCGACGAACTCGTTGACCTCACCCAAACCAACCGCTTCATTTCTGTTCATTTTACTACAATCTTCAATGAGCTTGATCGTGCTGGTATGAGCCGCAAAAAGCTCAAACGCATTGCTTCAGAACGAAACGAGGAGCTGCGTGCTGCATTCATCGAATCTTTGGTGGTACAACAGAGCCTGTAGCAGAGTCTAGTATTTCGAGTTCTTCTGATTCATTATCGTCGTTGTCTGTTTGATCAGCGTTGGGATCATTGTCGACTTCCATGAGTTCTAGCTCATCGAGAGCATCAAGAATAATGCTGCGGTGGTGTGTCATTTGTGAGTCGCTATCGATATCATTATTGAGACTGTCAAAACTGTTCTGTCTTGCAAACATGAGAGGCTTGTGTATTGAATAGAGTTAAGCACTGATATGATCAACGGTCAAATTTGTTTTAAGTCCTAATTCATGTAATTTACAAAAAAACAATGCCACTGCCATCATTTACTAAAACAGCTGTAAGAAAACCACATTACGATCACTTGAAAAGGGCATAATGTCTGATATCAATCCGAGCCCATGAACGCTAGAGACTATTGTCAACGACAAGCAGGCAGTCACTGGGAGTAAAATCTCTATGGGAGAATTCCACATGCGTGAGAAATCGACTTCCTAACTTCATCGATGCCAAAAGGAATTCCCTTGGACGGACATGAGGTGATGATGGGGGGTAAGCATGTTGGCGCAATGCGAAAGACATCTTGCTCGATCTGATTGATTTGAGCGCGACCGTTTGTTTTCAGCGCATCGGCCCTAGTAATAATTGCTTGAAGTGTCCAGCAGGTGCCGTCAAGTGACTGGATCTGAGCATTCAACGAAGAAAGCATCGCCTCATCCGTAGCACTCATACCATGGGCAGCGGATATCAAGATATAGACGCGACATAACCTGTAGCACGGTGTCAGATGCACATAAAACAGCATGGAAAACCTACTGTTTCCGAGTTTCTATATAATGGTTGAAAAGGGCACCCCACTCGGGTCGGCCCCTGGCACCATATCCCGGAGAGTCAACGACGACCAAGTGACCAGGGTGAGATCCGACACGAAAAAAGTTGAGTGTTTGTGTTCTGCCCTGCACAAAACAAGCATGTAGTGGGACACAACACCAAGTCCATAGTAACTTACAGCTTTTTTGCTAGTGAAAAGCAGATCTCTACGCCCAATCACAGAATTAAGCAAGGATGATTTTCCAACATTTGCTCGACCTGTTACAACTACCTTCACAAGTCTGCATTATGTGGAGCGTTTAACATCTAGGTGGCTCACCTCAGGAAGCCCACCTAACAAAGAAAGAGATTCTTTATCACCAACAGCAGCAAGAAATTCGGCGGACTTCGCATCCTTGAAAATAGCATTGGCTCTGGACGATATACATCTCGAACTGCCACTGCTACCTGTTTGTAGCGTAGGAAGCACGTGAAATGCTCTTAAAATCGCGGCTACATTAGGGGTAGATGCCAGCATGGAGCCTGCAACGTCCGAACTTCATGAAGAAATAAAAGTGACCACTGCATGCTGTTGTGGTTTGTTGAAATCACAAGGCTCTGACAAATACACACAAATATGCTATCAACGGCTTGGGACTGGCATATGCCTTTTTGAAGCTTAATATCTGGTATAATCGTCATGGATCCACTCGCTGGAATGGACGATTCTACAACTGATGATGATAATGCTTCTCAAACAACTGAAGACGACCCTCAGGTACCAGAAAATCATCCCCCTGTACCACAACCTTCCCAGCCAGCACCGCAACCAGTCCCTCAAGCGCTTCCACCAGCAACATCAGGTAGAGAAAGACCAAATTACGGACTCCTTCATACACTGAGGGGACATACACAATCTATATCTGCCGTCAAATTTAGTCCTGATGGAACGCTACTTGCATCTTGCGGTTCGTATGCAGCTCGTTAGGACTGGTTATATTTGAAATAGATTTTGTTTGTAGCTGCAGATAACCTGGTAAAAATATGGTCCCCGTTTACAGGGGACTTAATCAGAAACTTGAGTGGCCATACCAAAGGACTCTCAGATATCGCGTGGTCGACAGATGGTGTGTATCTTGCATCAGCATCTGATGACACCAGCGTACGGATATGGAACGTTGATTCTGTAAGTTATCAATGACGGAACTATCCTCTGGTCGACTCATACCGCGGACCAGGGGTTAACAACGAAACATCTCAAAGGACACTCGAGTTTCGTGTTTTGTGTAAATTACAACACAGCATCCAACCTCCTTGTTTCTGGAGGTTGTGATGGCGATGTTCGAATATGGAATGTTGCAAAAGGTGCGTAAAGACTGCTTCTATTTAGCTGTCCAGTTTTTCACATCAAGCCAAGGAAAATGCATGAAGACTCTGCATGCGCATCTTGATTATGTTACTGCCGTGCACTTTAACAGAGACGCCACCCTGATAGTCTCATGTGCTCTTGACGGGCTAATGTGAGTAGAATATATCACTTCTTTACCCCTCTGACGCAACCACAGCCGAATATGGAACACGACAACGGGTCAATGTTTGAAAACTCTCGCCGAAGGACACGATGCTGTATGGTATGTCCGTTAGCTACCACTGCTCATCTCGTTCTCTAATCTCTTACGGATATTCAGCCAACATGTACAATTCTCACCTAACTCCAAGTACATCCTCTCAACTGCTCATGACAGCGCGATCAGATTATGGGACTATCATACGTCACGCTGCTTGAAAACATACACGGGTCATCGTAATGAGAAGTTTTGTATAGCAGCCTGTTTCAGTGTCACTGGGGGAAAATGGATTGTCTCTGGAAGCGAAGACCAAAAGGTCTATATATGGGATCTTCAAAGCCGTGAGGTAGTGCAGATTCTTGAAGGACATGAAGGTGAGGATTATACTTCCTTGCCAGGCTTGACAATTTAATTGGGTGTTCAGGTGTTGTTGTCGCTGTGGCTACTCACCCACAGCAAAACATGATTGCTTCTGGCTCCATCGAGCCAGACCTCACAGTTCGCATATGGTCTGATCGCGGGTCGACATGCTGATCAATCGTGACAGATGTGCATTGCATGTTGATCTTGCATACCTAGTTCTAGTATTGGTTTATTTATCGTGTACACTATCTTACACTTGATATATGACTTGCAAATGCATGGGAAACAGCACTGTAAACACACGTTTACTTCACAGGTTCAGCATTAAGAAGATCTGAGTTTGATTGAACATGATCAGAAATTAGGTATATAAACGAAAACTGATATCTTACCCTTTGCTACCTCCTTGTCTGCTTCAGTAAGCCCTGAATCGTGTGCCTCCAAAAAGGCATCCACCTACGACACTGAGTATTATCGAATATACTTACATGACGAAATCACTCACCTCGTCCATAACTTGATCATCATCTTCGCCATGGATCATGTCTAAATCACTATCATCGTCATCATCACCTGCGTCGTCGATGGCAAACGGCGTGCGCTCCATGAATGCCGCATTGACCGCTTTCAAATGGGGCATCGGAGAAAACGCTGAGGCAGACAACGGACCATTATCGATGTTAGATGACGCATCGAGAGTTGAAGATGAGTTCGATTCTAGTACAGTATTCAAAGAGCTTCCTGAGGAAGTGGTCTTGGTTGGTGGAGAAATGAGTGACTCCCGGGCTGTCGGTTCCTCGAGTTTTGTGAATCGTCCAATTGTAGGACGGTATATAACCTGCAAGCAAAACGTAACGTTGACTTTGTCGAGTGGCAATTATACCAACTGTCATACCTGATGCTTGCCTATGGTCTTACCAAGCTCGTCACTCAATCTGTGGAACATCTTCCTGTTGTCCTGAGTAGCGATGTTAGACCACAGATCACCCAAGAAGCCGCTCGATGCCGGAGGTAGTTCAAGGTCAGGAACGGGCTCCAGCCTGAATGAGGCAGAAAGATCAGTTTCGAAGAACGACTCCAAGACTTCATCAGCTAGAACGACCATCCGGAACCTGTGGTAAGTGTAAGATTGGTCGTATGGAGTTATACAGAATGACACACGTAGCAAGGTTGAGGTATGGCTGGTTGTGCCCAATATCTTGAGGTTCTGTTGCTCCGGTCTTGCTATCGGTATGCTGTGGCAGGAGACTATCACCATACTCGAAAGCGTTGGTCATGAATTTGCTGACGGCTCCTAGGTAGGCGTCGCCGATTTCATGACGGAAGATAAACTATGGCTAGTCAGCCTTGAACGCCAGAAAAAGCGGATAGACTGACAAGAAATGACTCGGAGAGGGTCAGGACTTCATCTTTGGTTAGATACCCATCTTTATTTTTGTCGTGCAGATTGAAGAACCATTCAATGTTCTCCATCAAATCATTGGACATCACACCATCTAAACCAGACACGAGATCCTGGGGGTATCTGTGAGCTTTAAATTCTTCGCTTCGTCAAAAAACATGCCTGGAATGACAAAGAGCCCTTGCACGAGGTGTCCCAAAAATAAAAGAGACGATCGATGAGTTCGTGTTCTGCAACCTCGCGATCAATGCGTTGCTTTATTCGCGTTAAGGTCAGCGATCGAGACATAAAGATTGTAGGACTACCTGGAAACCATTGATCACAATCTTCTCGTTCCGTGCCCAGGTCAAGATTTCACTAAGGAAAACTTGGAAAGTCGGTATACCAATCCTAGTCTCCGCTCGTTCTTGATTCCCATCATTCGTGGCCAAGAGCGACGGCGGTGGAGCAACAGTTGGTGGTGGTGGAACCTCACACATGGCTTTGTACAAAGCATCATATATGAACCCAACTTGCTCTTTGGTAAATTTTCCGAGCGTCTTCAGGTTTCTGACCGCTGAGCGCTTAGAGAATGATTCGATACTGTTGACGATTTCGTTTCTGTACTTTCTACGTTCGGAGAGAATCGTCTCGTCGGAAATCACAGCAAACTCCCGGAACGAGATGAGGAGTAGCTCTTGGAAGCGTGTTATTGCCCTTGTTCGAGGATCTGCAGACTCTGGATGTGCAGAGTCGCCAAGCGAGGCGAAGTACTCGCGCATCAAACTAATTGTAATGAGTATAAGTTGTCAGGGTTGAAATTAACCCACTTTAAGAATCCCCCATCGTCTTGAATTTGTAATAGCTTTTCACCATTAATCTTGAGAATGGCTTTGCTCTATAAGTCAGACGGATATATTAAATTAGAAGCGAGGTGTACTGACCCAGTCTGACAAAACTTTAAGTTATGCCAAAGGTCGAAATGACAAGAAAAGACTCACCCTACTTGAAAAAGCACTTTCGGACCCATGCAGAAGAAGCAGTCTGCAATGCGGAAGGCAAAAACCATAGGCATACTATTGATGTAC